>JAOYMU010000010.1:25691462-25704625 GCA_025802295.1 Psammodynastes pulverulentus
ATCTGGGTCCTCATTTGACCCACCTGGGAAGGATGGAAGGCTGAGTCAACCTGGAGCCTGGAGAGATTCGATCTGCCAAATTACAGGCAGCTGGCTGTAAGCAGAAGTAGCCTGCAATTACTGAACTCTGTCCTCTGCGCCACCGAGGCTCTAATGCTTGGCAACTGACTCATATTTATGACCTGGGGTCATGTGATGCAGTTTTGTGACCTTCGGACGAGCAAATTCAATGGGGAAAATCCAGATTCACTTAACAACCGTGTTATTAACTTAACAAATGCAACGGGTCACTTAACAACATCAATTTTGGGGCTCAATTATGGTCGTAACTCGAGGACTATCCGTGCGCCCGTGAACAACGACAGACCCATTTTCTAGCAATGAAAAATCTATTATGTCAGCTTGTTGTCTGGAAAGCATTGACCCTAAATTCTCTTCTTTGGAGAAGTATTTCTAATCAGCCTTTGCAATTGAAGTCATGTCAGCTTATATTATTCCTGAATGAGCATCTACACTTGAAGATATTGCTTGTTCTTTCATATCAACAAGGCTAATCAAAGATCACAATGCACACTCTAAGATAGCTTAGTCTAATATAGAGTTTTATCAATTCTATTTAACGGATGCTGAAATCTATAATATATAGATCCAACTGAGAAAAATCTACCCTCCAGTTATTCAGGGATAACTAGATACCTCGTGGTGTTCAATCAGAATAGAGATGGAAAGGACCTTGGAGGTCATCTAGTCCAGGGGTCTCCAACCTTTTGGACCTCAGGGACCACCAAATTCAAAATTTTAAATCCTGCAGACCACTAATAGGAATCCAGAGCACCATTCACTGAAGCACCTAGACTCGCAGTGATAGGATGAGGTCCTTCAGGCACTTAGCTTGGCCACCTGTTTCGGCAACCTTAAACACTCAAAGAGCCATTTGGACCCATTTTCCCACAGAAAACAAAATACCGGGATCTGTCCTCTCTCTCATCTCTCTGTATCTCTCTTTCTCTCATATCTCTCTCTCTCTCTCTCTCTCTCTCTCTCTCTCTCTCTCTGTATCTCTCTCACCTCTCACTCATCTCTCTTTTTCTCTCTCATCTCTATCTCTGTATCTCTCATCTCTCACACTCTCATCTCTATCTCATCTTTTTCTTTCATCTCTGTATCTCTCTTTCTTGTTCTCTCTTATCTTTCATCTCTCTGTATCACTCTCTCTTTCTCTCTTCTCTCTCTTCTAGAGCTCTAGTCACAGGACTGGCCCTTTGGTCACCCTGCAGCAGTTCCTCCACCTGGGTGCGCTGCGGACCACCAAAATTTTCTCACGGACCAGTGGTTGGAGACCTCTGGACTAGATGACCTCCAAGGTCCCTTCCAACTCTGTTATTCAATGTTCTACCCACCAATGCTAGGAGGCTCTTATTGCATACCTTTGAGCGTTTGCCAAGGGTACGTTCATAACCCAGGGAATACCTATATGTGGAACTGAATTATTCTTAAGCAATGGAAAAGTGTTCTCAAGAAACTAAGTTGACTGGAGTACTCAATCTAGTCACTGAAGCGGGGAATATATCTAAGAAGTGGACATATCAATGGGGAATGAGAAATATTTACCTACACTCACCCCTATTTTATTCAGACTTCATCTGAAACTGTAGTAAACTGCAGTATGATAAACATGTAACCTGGAGAGAAAAGTAAAATTGTCTTTTATATGCAGAAAGGTTTAGTGCACACTTTAGATAATTGTTCCATTTCTATGTTCCCTCAAAACTTCTGTGCCATGGAAATCTTTAGTTGTATAAATGATGCTATCTTTTCTACGTACCAAAAGTGCTCAGCAGATAACTGTTGTGAGCCACCCAGAGTCACTGAGAGGGAGTGGGCAACCATATAGATTTTCTAAATAAATAAATTTGCAAAATTCCTTTTGCTTTACTATCGAGCTCTATGTGGTTTACAAAAAAATAGAATGCATGTAGTGCACATGTACTTTAATAGGTTTTACAGAAGCTTCCACAGACAAGATGTATTAAGATGTTGCTGATAGGATAAAGAAAGCAGGACAACTATTAAAGTCTGCAATAGAGAGAAAGCAAGCCAAGAGTATGATAGCTTAACTTATTTGATTGAAGTCAGTGAAATCCTTAGTTCAACTCTAGCTGTGCAAAGGAAGTTAACAATAAGAGGCCACAGATATTCCTCTTTACACCTTCAGTGCAGTCAAATTATAATTGTTTGGTTTTCATAGTTCAGGTCCCCTTTTTGAATAGGATGAAGAAATCCAAGTGGTTTTTCATCTCCTGAACCCCAAGTGCTTCTTTCCTCCTCAACGTGTTACCCTCATGTCACCTCATCTGTTTTCAACTCAATAGCAACAAGCATTGACTAATGATGTGTACTGATGTGTTGGCTAGGAAAGAACAAGCCAGTACAGTTCAGTACTTGAATAGCCAGTATACTAAATGCCAAACCATACAAAATGGCTAAGATTTGTCTGGAGGACAAGAGTATTTTTGTTCAATCCTGTTGTTTTCCATCCAAAATCTTCATAATCTGTCGCCATTACTATGTTGGCTTGAACTAACAGAAATTTCAGACTGTCCAACAACAGTCATCCATTTGGAGAACCAAGTCAGATTCACTACTAAACTTGCAACAATTGCAGTGATTGGTGCAATAACATCATGATATTGGTGAAACAGAGACTTTCAGATTTGGGGTTTACTTTGCCTCATTATGGCTTAATTCATATGCTCAAAAATTTAGGAAAAATTACTTCCCCCCCTCTAATTTCCAGATTTCCCCCAACAAAAGTTGGTTGTGATATATGATCAAAGTATAGTTAATGCTGGGGTTTTTTTTTTAATGGAAAAAGATACATAGTCAAGAGAAGAAAGATAAAGCCTATGAATTGATGACATTAACATTTGAATAGATGTTATGATTATTAAATAATAGAATGATGCCATATGATCATTTATCATTACAAGTTTTATTTGTTTTTCCATATTAAATATATCTGATTGTGAATAGTTGTTTAGGTTTGTGAATGACACACTGGTGTGTGGTTAGTTATATATAATGGCTGTCCACACTTGGAAAATAATTAGGTAAAAGGTCTTTGAATCCCTTGTGAGCATGAGATCAGCACTTATCTGCTATTCATTAAAGAAGGTCATTATTTGAAAGCTTCTGAGCAATGCTAAAAAGTTGTAGTTACTTTAAGAAATCCCCTCATTAAAATTAAAGCAATTCTTAAGTACAGGTTATTTTTGAAAGCTAAACAGCTTGATTAATTTTGATCCTGCTCTAAGGATATAAAAGGAAATTTGATTTAATAGTGACTGTGTGTGCACGTAATGCTGAACTATTGTTTAGCACAGTTGGGATGATGCTTCAGGAATGCACATAAAATGTTGGACTTAGATGAACATCTTTTTTGCTGGGTCCAGCTAGGAAATTCCTGGCACATTTAATTTGTTTCAAATAATTTTCTTTGAATAAGAATTTTTACTTTGTTTAACCAGCTACTTTAAAATTTTGATTTAATATTGATTTGTTTCAACATGTTTTGTTTTAAACCAGGAGATTAATCCAAATTTATTTAAAAGTCAAGCTACATTAGGTGAAAGTCAACCTTTGGGTGCATTTAAAGAAGAAAGACTCTGGGGAGAAAATGACACTATCAGAAAAATAATCTAAAATGTCAGGCAGTCCATGGCTTGTACTCTGCATATAGTCCTAAATAAACTCTTGTTAAAATTCGTGCCAGCAAAATTCCACATCATATTTAGAAATAAGAACAAGCACTTTTTAACTGTAAAGGTGTATTTAATACTTTAAAAGGGCTATTGTTATTGCTGATAGTTGCCTTCCATCCTTTAGCCTCTGAAAACAGAAAAAACTACTGCTCTAGTCTGTCATAGTAGAAGTATTTTGTTATATTTTCCTTAATATAGTGAGTGAATTATAAAGCCTTGAATGCTATGGAAAGTTTATTGTCGTTGCTTGTTTAATTTTGAGTAGAGAATTTCAACTATTAATAACAATTAAAAATTAGAAGTTCTAGCTTTATTTTACATAAAAGGAGATACATATTACTACCCCATGAATGATTGAATTTAAAAGCAGACAGCAATTGGGAACAGTTTTCAAACTACCATAGTTCTCCATTCAGTTTTTAAAATTACAAGGAACACGTTGAGGGGCATGGTAGCCATATTTTTAAAATACAGGTTATTATACCATAGGATTAGCACTAGAGGAATTGTTAGTTTTAAAAGGCCAGGCTTCCAAACCCTATATTTTATTGCTTCTCAAAATGTGCTGATTGCAATTGATAAGAATGGTATGGGTTGCCCATTGCTCCTCTTGATTTTATTGATTATAATCAATATTTATAGTCATTCTTAGAAGTGACCAGAAACTGATGAAATTGTTGTAGCAAGGAAATTGAAACCAGTCACTAATTCTGATTTTCATATTCTGGATTAAGCAAACTTTTTCAAACCTTTTAAATGTCAATGTGCTTCCTTTCAAATATCTTAAGTGAAACTTGGGTTGATATAGCTTCTCAAAGAACAAAGGAACATATATTTAAGAAAAAAGAGGCATATATGTAGGGATTAGACTTAGCTGTGGAAGTAGACTGTTGGCCACCACCAAAATTTGGGCGGAGTAAGGATTAATTCATCCAAACTGCAAATCAGTTCATTCAAAGGAAATATTACCCAATTAAGTTTACGGTTACAGTACATACAGTTTGCATTAATTATCAGTTTCTCATTGGTGATTCAAGTATTTCCTAAGTCATGCTGAATGCTAACTTAATGCTTAAATGCATACAAATGCTAGGTGTATATTAAAAATCTTACTACAAAAGATACATTTTTTCCAAGTTCTTACCTTTCCCCACCCCAATTGCTGCTGCAATTTCAGTCCAGAAACCCAAGGTTTTGTGCACTTTTGTACAAGGATCATTTATTTAGCTGTTGAGATAATTAAGAATGTACTTATGGGATATTGAATGTAGATTTTATTATAAACTGTAATTTTTTATTTTTGTAAAATGAAATCTATTTCTTTTACATACTATTGTCAGAATTTTTTTAAAAAAAATAAAATATAACTTGTAATTTACAGCTTTTTAAAAAAATAACTTGAGTGTAGGATCAGTATTTCCCAAGCGAGTCAAGCATTAAGTTTATGTATTTTAAATTATATATCACTATTTCAAAAATTAAATAAAATAATGTATTCTAGGTTTGCAACCCACCAAAGGCTATTTGGCAACTGCGCAAGAACATTCTGCTGAAGTGCTAGAAAAACATGGTAAGTAGAATAGTTATATCTTGATTGCTGTATTCCTAGCAGCAAAAATAACTGCACGTACTAAATCTAACTTATGGAAATATTTACACAGGTATTTATGATCTTCAGTTGCTAAGTATCAATTAGCATGTAATATACAAGTGTCTATGGAATGTAAGTATTTGCCTGTAATAATTATAAGAAGGGAATGGTATTGTTTGATAGCAGCTATACTTGAATGTTATATGCCAATTGTTTGTGGATAGAAATTGAGCCACTTTTATTTTACTTTAACTGTTCAATGAACTTTCATAACACAAAAATGGATTACATACATTTTGTATGTCTAAAATGTATGGTCATCCATCTGTTTATGCTTTTTGTTCCAATAAATCTGTATACTAAAAATATTCCTGCTTGTTTCCTTTGAATAATGCTATAACTAATTTTATGACTATTAGCTCTAATTAAAAAGTTGTGGTCTACTTTTCCAACAATAAAAAGCCATCAAGCTTCTTTATAGTACAATTTGTTATATCTGAAAAAATGCATGCTGAAACTGAAACATGTTTGCTGAAGAGAAGTTTCTAATACATAGTTTTAAAGAATCATTTAGTCTATTTTTCTACATAAGAGCTTATGGCTCTTATGAGTATCATAATTTTCTACTAATATTTCTATATTGCTAGCTATTTATTTTTCACTAAAGACTTATTATATGAGTCATTAAATGCTTCCCACTTACTTCCTTACAGTCACCTGAGGCAAAAGATACAAGACAACTAATTCAATTATACCTCTCTTCTCTGACCAAAATTTTGGATTCTAAATGTAGCCTGTATATTGAAAAAATCTGTGCATGCAACTGCTATTTACAGTCCAGTGCAAACAAAGTTGTACTCTTTCCAATTGGATTCCCATATATCTATAGCAAAATGCAAGACCTGGCATTCTATTTATATAGGGACCCAACCAGATGCATATGAAAAAACATAAATAGAATATGAATGCATTTTCCATTTTAATCCAAGGACTAGTATTACTCGGAAGCACGAACAGCTTCTTGGAGAATAAGGCTTGAAGCCACTAATAGTTTTATTCTCCATAAATGTGCCTAATATTTTTTAAGCAGTTTGATTTGATGGTTCAAATATCTAAAAAAAAACTAATAAAATAGAGGTTCCTGAATATTTGGATTCTAGCAGACAACATTTTAGAGAATTAGAAATTTAGAATTACATTGGTAATAAAAGTTGAATTTAGCTTAATTTACCTTCCTTACCCTCTAATGTTTGCTTTTATTTTAATTATTTTACTATGTGTTGATAAATGTATTTATAAAATTCTCCATAATCTACGGATTTGGATTATTAAAGCAGCAATGTCTTTTACAAGGCTTACACAACTCTTCAAAAAATGCTCCCAACTGTCTCTCATGACTTCGTGCATAGTCACTTTCCTTCATCCATGCAAAAACCTGAAGACCATTGCTTTGCTTGCACTTCAGTGCATTGTGATGCATCTCTTTTATTGCACAGCCATAATTTGTGAATGCCTTAAAAAACTTATTGGGATTTGAGCCAATTTAATTTTTAATTTAAGAAAAACTAAATAGTATTATCGAAGGACAGATCACATCACTTTACTCCATTTTACAATGTTGTCACTTTTGGGCTGTCCATAACTGTGTACAGTTTGATAGCCTGAACAGGCAATACTTTACAATTTTTTTATCTCTGCTTTTTGATAATCCCACTTTATAATTAGTTTATAGTTTATAGTATTCTAACTTACAGAATGTTTTAAATTGTTAAAACAATTTAAAACCAACAATTAAGAACTGTATATTAAAAGCAATAAGGTAAGGTAATAGAAACGTATAAGACATCATCTGGTTCTGTTTCAGCAATGGATGTCTTCAGTTGGAGAGAAGAAAGCCAATGGGAGGCCTCAGGGTACTGTGGGTACGAGTATTGCTGAATAATCACTGGCTGATAGCGACATGACAGAGTAGAAGATCAGCCTTACGTTTTATATCAGTGAAGCCAAACTGCAGGAAACAATTGACAAGTAAGCTTGAAACTAAATATCTACTGCAAATATGTGGGAAGAGTCAAAGCATGTCAAACTGTATTGCCCTCTTTTAATATTTTTTGTAAGTAATAGAACAATATGAAAGGGTGGTTCTCAAACCTTACTGTACGCTAAAAAGAATGCTGCATATCTTTTGAATGAAGACTCAAGGAAGTTGCATTGAACTACATATTGCCAAGTATGCAGTCACTTAATTCATATTCTTATTATTTTTATCATGTACCTAATTTTTTGTATATTACTTGAATGTAATATTTTATATCAGTGGAGATGCCGTCCATTGACGATTAATGTCATTCTGATTAGTGGGTTAGCATTTTATCTGCTAGTGCACTCATAATATTTAATCCTTGTTAGCCAGCTCACATTTGTGAGATTTGTGATGTACATCAATTCAATATTTTAAAAGACAAATCTGAAAAAGGATAGTAAATTCATGCCATTCCTGTAATTGGGCCTGAAGCTCTGTCTGATGTTATTAGAAAAATTGATTCTAGATTGGAGGCAGATGACCTCTAGAGGCCTGACTACAACTACTATCATCTGTAATCTTTAATCATACCAGTTGAGCTGATGGAATATTCACAAATGATCAAAATTTGAAAATATATATGTGTAATTTGCAATTAATTCATCTGTTGAGCTTAGGATAAATATTGAAGAACCTATGCAAATAAATATTTTCTGCCACTCTGAATTTACCCATCAAAATCCATCTTTCACTCACTTACTGTGACTTTGAGACCAAAAAATATTCCATTGTAGGCATGAAGAACAATCTTGGGCTCTTTTGCACTTCTAAGTTGGCTTATACAGATATTCCTTGCTTAATATGTCATTAGGGCCAATAACACTGTCCCTCATTAATTCACAATGTCATGTGACCATATTGACATACAATAGTAGTTGCAATAGTTCTGGTTGCTGTCATTAAGCAAATCCTACTTGGTCATTAGGTATGATGTCATATAGTCATTATTTGCAACTTCATGCCAGCTTCCTGGTTGACTTTGTGGAAAACCTGAAATAACGGTTGCAAATGGCAATCCTGTAACCACAGGATGTTGCAATCATCATAATTGCAAGCCAGTTGCCAGTTCCCGAATCGTGAACATATGAGTGCGAGGACATTACAGGAGCTTCTCCAGTAAAAATAGGGTTCAGCTCAATTCTAACCAAATAAAAAGATGTTTTTTGATCCTCCTGCCCAAAGCCAAAACCTATAAAATGTAAGAAAGTGCCTATCTTGAAACTCGTAAGACAGCTGTTTAACTATTATTCTTTTTCATAAGAAAGGTTTTAATTTTATTAGAAAAGATCTTATTAAACCAATGAAGCTAATTCTCTAGATAAAAGGAGGAATTTCTTGCAAAGAAAAATAAAGAAAAAACGAGAATTCACACTCCGTGATTTCCACATGAAATCAGTTCAGTCGTCTTAGCTAAACCAGAAGGTTCTTTGCAAAGAGTTTGCATTGAAATAAGTCATTTGAGTTTACTATTCAGACGTCCATAAGCAGACTCGTTCTGAGTACTATTCTGTTTTATAAAACAGGAAGGATGAAGGATAATTGAATGCTAGCCTCTTTAGGCTTTATTGTACAGTCAAGGAAAATGTTCATCTTTAGCCAGAAAATCATAAATCAGTTGATGACTAAATTCACCTTCTTAAAGTTTGGCACAAACTGGAAGAACACTGATTTCAGCAGTTATATTGCTGTACAAATGGGATTATGCAGGGAAAGCGAAAGTTGATGGTCATGTATTTGGACCTCTATATAGTGTCAACTTACGAATGCTTTAGTTTAGATCATATCAATGACTAGGTCTCTTTTACATATTTGTATACCAAAAGAAGTAGGCTTCAGATCTTTATAGAATTTTGTAGATAAGAAATGTTGAACTAATCATGTTTTTAAAATGACTTCTGTCAGGAATGGCTTTCACTGACCTAACATGAATATTCTGGAACAATTTCAGAGTTGATTATAGGAGTCCAAATAACTCTGAAAACTATTGGCAAAAAGGTATACAGAGTATGTAAACTAATTGCCATACGTTTATTTATTTAGCACTGTTAAGCCTATGCTTGGCTCAGCACAAGAGGACTGGCAAGAACATATTTTTAATCAGCGACACAAAATTGTGATCACCCCAATGTCACCGAATGGCCACAGCTTGTAAAAGGTAACTATCAAGATAAAGCAAAACTTCTATAAAACAAATATTTTAAATAAAAATCAACCGCATTCATAACTATTTAATTATTAAATTTTAGGAGGACACTATCAAGGCAAGTAAATTAGTGACGACAATCTCTTTTTGTATAATTTTGAATGTTCGTGATAATATTTAAAATATTTAAATAAAATATTTAAAATAAAATATTTAAAATATCATTTCAAAATTATCATTGGAAGATACTTACCTTGGTCCACCATATAGTTGGTGGAACCCACCACTGTCTAAATCTGTTAGAACTTTTCTTAAAGAGAAAAATCATTCATATAACAATAGCATACAAACAAATTTTATCTTTTGCTTTAAAATTTCGTTTTATTAGGAAACTTGGTAATCTTGCTAAATGCAGCAAACTTGCATACCTTTGCTTTTTCTTTCCTAGGGAGTTACAGTGGAGGTAAAAGGAGTGGCTTGCAGAATGGAGAAGTTGCTCCGAGGGTTTTTGGAAGTGAGCCACCATTTGAAATTGCTAGTTCATGCTGCAGTGTTCAGATTAGTGGGTGTGTGTTGTGATCACATTTTCTGCAGTATAATTCAGGGCTGAAAATTTAAAGCATTTGTGATAAAATTATATTAAATCCGTAACAACTAAAAAGGTTTGCAAGTGCTTTATGCTGAACATTTGATTACTCTGTAGTTCTGTAGTTCTTTCTGGATTACTTAATATAATGAAATTTTTAGGATTTCAAAGTTTTTATGCAAATGCCCTAATGTGTCCTGCATTGAAGCTGGTCAGTATTAATTTAAACAGTTTTTATAAAATCAATAATTTTACACTTTTTGATGATAAAAAGCAGGTCAGCTGTGTTTCTGAAAAATTTAAAAAGACAAACAAATCAAAACACTTGTTTTGTAACATGGAAATTATTTTTCATCTCAGTTGATACTTACAGACTAACAAGAAAAATAAATACATCTTTCAATCAAGGGAATATTTGATGCTCTGTGAGAAGAAGCATTTAGGATATAAAAATAAAATGTCATGGTTTTTTTTAAAGCGCACCATAGAATAATACCCTTATTAGGCCAATATAAATAACACAAAACAGTTGCTGAACTTTTGTGTTCTCCAGTACTCTTCATCAAACTAAGTGTTAAAGCAGGAGAAAGGGAACAATCTGGCCAATAAATCACGGAGTACACATATATTCCAAACTTGAGTTTGGAAGACTGTATATTTAAATAAGAATCTGCTGGCACTGTTTAAAAAGCTGGAAATTAAGGTTTATTTATTAATTTTATAGGTCATCCAAATCCACCCCAGTTTTGAATTTGTCCAATAAAATAAAATATTGGTATGCTAAGTCATTGACTCAAACATGACCCAAAATCACATTTAATGCCTAGTGAATTATCTAGGAAGGACCTCAGGGGTTATATATTTCATCTTCCCTTCAGCATTGAACTTGAGCCCTGGTTTATGGCAAACCATTATTTGTTGTTTACAGCTGGACCGAAATTGTTATTTAGGAGACATTAACCAGATCAATGAGAATGAAAGGTTAGTTTTTATAACTATTAAAAATTAATTTTAAACATCAAATCAAATTGTTCAAATTTTGGAGCTCATTTTATCCAAAAATATACCAGTCACATACATCATCATATTATTTCAGAAATCTCAACATTTTTTTATTCTGTTCAGAATGCTTCTGGATGACTTTTCTTTCTCATTTTTAGTGTTAGATTTAACAAACTTTTCAAAGTTTTACTACAGTTGCCCAAATAGATCCTTGTTTCTATTATATAGATATTAACAATTTTCACCATGTGATACACAATAATTTTGACAAGCTGGAGCTATCTACCATTGCATAAAACCGTAAGCAAAAGTATATTCATAATGAGCTTTCTGTTATTTCTTAAACAGTTATTTAACATGATTCTCCTTGGTAAATAATATGTCATTTCTAGTTCTAGCCCCTTAAAACCTTAAAGACAAAACAAAAAGAGGAATCCAAATAGACAACAGTAGCAATAAGCAAACTATTTTAAATGTGAAGCAAGTTGCATATGAAATAGGCTGTTTTTATTTTGATTTGCACTTGAAACAGCTGTTCAGCTGAACTTTACCTCAAATAATGACATAATATTTGTATAATCAACTAATGTTCATGGATCTGAAGCTTTGCAGTTAAGAGGAAAATTGATATATTCTGAAATTTAATCTCCATATTTAGAGGTTTTCATTAGCTCTTTTTTTTACAAGTTTTATTTTCCTTATGAAACAATATTTAAAGTGGTTAATTGTAAGCAATATGACCAGAGCTTGTATTTATGCTTTTCCTGGCTGTAGGCATACATATTTGTAAGCATCTTTCCTATGAAAACTAGGTATTAGTAAAGCATTAACATCACATAATATAGAGCCATATCACATTCTTCTTATCTGCATGCAAAGTTGCTTAAATTTTTATTTAAACATTTCAGATCACCAGGAGAACCTCACTCTGAAAACATTGAAACTAGCCGAATGTAAGTATAAATAGCATTACTAAAGAATGCATTTGGTATATTGTGTGTTAAAGACAGATGCAACATCAGGGTTGTATTATGGCAGTTTTGTAACAGCTACCTTTAAATTGTATTTCACAGAAATTATTCAACATTGAAACCTTATAGGACTGTTTTCAACTTTATTTAATGGGGTGCTGCTTATGCCACAGAACTTTCCTTGAATTTCCTCCCACTGTCTTCCCTGTCTGCTCCAAAATTTATTCCTGAGAGTCCCCATGATGCTGGACAAGATTTGGGAAATGGAGGAGTGGTATAAATTCAGCCTTTTCTTCTAATTGGAAAGCTTGTTTCTCCCAGCAAAATGACAAAAATAATGCTCGTAATAATTAAGGGTTATTATGGATAATAATAAAGATATTAAGGATCTTACTGTACTATAAAATCCAGCATTCAGAAAGTTATATTTTCAAATATAGCACCATAGTTTAGTGTTTGAATAATATTCAATGTCCCATTGAACCCTATTAACTGAACGTATACAATTTATTAGGGTTTATACGAGTCCTTCTAAAGAGGTGCAGATCTCGTTTTGAAGGTTCTGCACAGTCCTACAATTTATACATATATGAAATATTTGTGTACAATTTCGTACATCAGATTGTTTCAAAATGATGTACATGTAGTTAATAGGCAGCCATTACAGTTACTTCATAAGTGGAATAAGATACTGATAGTCAGACACCCACTTGGAAGCCTAACCACTGCATTCTGTAGCACCTGCCATCTTCGGAATACAACATGGGTAGCTCCAGATGAGGTGCTTATGGTAGTTTTGATATTGTTAATTTTCCACCTTCAAACCAGTAAAGTAAGCTGTTTCTAAACAGCCATAGTTTCCTACTATTCATTATGTGAAACTACAATTGAGCCGTGTCCTGTTTTTTAACCATAATTTGGATACCGTATTTTCTGGACTATTAAGCCTCTACTTTTTTCCCATGCTTTGAACCCTGCGGCTTGTACAACAGTGCGGCTTATCTATAGATTTTTCTTCGCTAACTG
>JAOYMU010000010.1:25720907-25734185 GCA_025802295.1 Psammodynastes pulverulentus
GAGAGAGAGAGAGAGAGAGAGAGAGAGAGAGAGAGATTTAAAATTATGCCAGAATGGAAGTTGGGGTTTTTTTGTTTTTTTGGGGGGATCATTTATTCCTCCATTCAGAATTTAGAACCAGAATACTGTTAAAAGTTGTAAAGGGTGAACTTAAGCTCCACAGTTAACTACTTGAGTGATTGCATTGTTTTTCCTATAATATTTGATGAGTAACACTCATCACTGTTAATTTGTAATATGCTTACATAATTATAGAAATGAAAAAAAATTCACAAAATACTAGGTGTGTCTTACACAAGTATGTGAGAATATATTCATTTTTAATTTATTGAAAATTTTAAGTAAAATTTATTCAACCTAAAAAAAGAAAGAAAAAGATGTAAGAAAATAAGAAATAGAAAGAAAAAATAATTTATATCTTCAATATAAATATAAATCATTTCATTATTTCTTCATCTCTTCCTAATTAACAGATATAAAGTTTTTGGTCCCACTCATCTCTTAAGTATAGGTAAATCCAATAAGTAATATCTTCTCTCTAGTTAGCAAAAACTCCAAACAGAACCATAAATAATAACATTGACATATATATAAAATCAGTATTTTACACCTTTTAACTCTTAACAAAGTCTGTTGCTTTGTGGTTTCTTTGTGAGAAGCAACTGTAGAGATTGTAGCTTGGGCAATTTCACATCCTCTCTCGTTCAGAGATGGTTGAAGGATATCAGCTCCATGTTCTTAGCTACAAACATCAGCTCTGCTTTTCATGGAACCATCTTCAGTCTTCCATTCTTCCCTGGAAATTCAGGATATATAGTTTTTTTTAATAGATATATTATTCTAATTATATCCTTCATGACCTCTCCCCACTTCTTGCCCTCTTTCTATCCTTCTTTATAATATTTTCTTATCTTTGGGAGATTGAGAGGAAGAACATTTATTGGTTGCAACAGATAGTAAGTTATACAGCTTCTGTAAGTAGGAAAATAAATTGTGTGTTCTGATTGCAGAATTTGTTCATTACTGCTGAAGGTTGTAAACAGTCATTCTTTTAATGCCTTCTATGTAAATGTATTTAAGTTAACTTCAGGAATATTTTTTGTTTGTTTTTAAATATCTAGATGTGACTTTTTTAACAGAAGAAAAAGTATATGAAATTCTTGAACTATGTAGAGAAAAAGAAGACTATTCTCCCTTAATCCGTGTCATTGGGAGAGTATTTTCTAGTGCTGAGGCCTTGGTACAGAGTTTTCGAAAAGCCAAGCAGCATACCAAGGAAGAATTGAAGTCTTTACAAGGAAAAGATGAAGATAAAGATGAAGATGAAAAAGAAAAGGCTGCATGTTCTTCTGCCATGGAAGAAGATTTAGTTGCACCGTCATCATCCTCGTCATCATCAAGAATGAGTGACAGTGCACAGGGGGATAACAACCTACAAAAATTAGGCCCAGAAGAAGTATCTGTAGATATCGATGCAATCAGACGGGTCTACAATAGATTACTTTCTAATGAAAAGATAGAAACTGCCTTTTTAAATGCACTTGTGTACTTGTCACCCAACGTTGAATGTGACTTGACTTATCATAATGTGTACTCTCGAGATCCTAACTATCTCAACTTGTTTATTATTGTTATGGAAAATGGTAATCTTCATAGTCCTGAGTACCTGGAAATGGCACTACCATTGTTTTGCAAAGCAATGAGTAAGCTACCCCTTGCAGCTCAAGCAAAATTGGTCAGACTGTGGTCAAAGTACAGCGCAGACCAGATTCGACGAATGATGGAAACTTTTCAGCAGCTTATAACCTACAAAGTCATAAGCAATGAATTCAATAGTCGTAACTTAGTGAATGATGATGATGCTATTGTTGCTGCTTCAAAGTGCTTAAAAATGGTTTACTATGCAAATGTAGTAGGAGGAGATATAGACACAGATCACAATGAAGAGGAGGATGAAGAGCCTATCCCAGAATCTAGTGAATTGACTCTACAAGAACTGCTGGGTGAGGAAAGAAGAAATAAAAAAGGACCTCGGGTAGACCCTCTGGAAACCGAACTTGGCGTAAAAACTATAGATTGCCGAAAGCCACTTATCCCCTTCGAAGAGTTTATCAATGAACCACTGAATGATGTTCTAGAAATGGACAAAGATTATACATTTTTCAAGGTAGAAACAGAAAATAAATTCTCCTTTATGACATGCCCCTTTATACTGAATGCCGTTACCAAGAACCTGGGATTGTATTATGACAACAGAATCCGTATGTACAGTGAACGTCGTATAACTGTCCTTTACAGTTTAGTTCAAGGCCAGCAGTTAAACCCATATCTGCGACTCAAAGTGAGACGAGATCACATCATAGATGATGCGCTTGTTCGGGTAAGTGGCTTGATGCATAAAACATCTTTTGCTGTTAAAAAAAAATTAGGAGCTTTAATGTTTTGTTAATATTCTCTGGGGTCTTCTGGACATATTCAAAATGATATGTAAATAATAAAAAAAATTATTTACACACTAGATAGAGTTTCTGACCAAAGAACAAAAGATTTTAGTCCAGTAAAATGAAAACGATTCCATATTCTGCTTGGTTTCTTTAAGTATAAAACAGTATTCAAATTTAACTGAAAAAATTGTTGATAGCTTTTCTTTTACCAAGACCCAAGCAATTAGCTATGAACGTTTCTAGAGTATTTTGTTTCAGTTTTCATTCCAGATATAGTTATTCAAACAAAATTTAAGAATTTTGAAGTTCACTTTACAAAAATGAAACAATTGAACTGCATACATATTTTGAAATATAAGTTTGGAATACATACAATAATAGCCATGGGTTAACATTATATTATAATAATCCCATCATATTGATGCATACATGGGCAATGATACAAAGAGTAAAAAAAGAAAACACTATAATTTTTGTTTTAATATGGATCTGAAAAGCATGTATTTTTCAGTTCAGGGAGTTATTACCTTTTTCAGTTTTTTTCCCAGTTACTGCATTTTTTTATATTGAGCAAGTGCCACAGTTTTGTTAAATCATGAATATTGCCAGTTACTAGCTCTGATGCAAATCCTTACATTTTAATCGTTAATAGTACATGCTATTTGACTTATCTGATTTTCATTTGTTAATTAATTTTTATATATTTTAAAAAACATTTTTCCATTTTGCAATCCAGTAATACAGTTAACTTCTCTGAAAATATGGACTCAATAGATTAATACATAAAGTGCTGATATTCTGTTAAGCAATTGTTTGTTCAACCTTAACTTAGGCTAAATTGTTTATTGTCACATTATGTTGATCCACATCCAAGTCATATCTAGCCACTAGTTATTAGAATATGTTGAAATCAAGATTCTCAACAGAATCCCTTTTCCCAGGGAAAACTTTACGTTTCTTTTAAATGGTGCATTCATGGAAAAGAAGACAGCAATAGTAGAATGTGCAAAACAAAACAAAAGTATTTGCTTATTGATATTTTAATATATGATTGGGCCAGATACTTCATACTAATTGTGTATATCCTGAAATTCATTGAGTTTCTTGCAGCATACAGATAGTCCTCGACTTCATTTAGTGACCGTTCAAAGTTACAACAGCATTGAAAATGTGACTTATGACTGTTTTTCATAGTTACGACCTTTGCAGCATCTCCATAATCATGTGACCAAAATTCAGATGATTGGCAACTGGTTCATATTTAGGACCATTGCTGTTCCCCAAGGTCATGTGATCACCTTTTGCGACCTTCTGTCAATCAAAGTCAATGGGGAAGGCAGGTTCACTTAACAACTGGCTTACTAACTTATCAACCGCAGTGATTCATTTAACAACTATGTCAAGAAAATTCGTAAAATGGGGCAAAGTTCAGGAAAGAACTATCTGTACTTTCCTGAAATACTTTTCAGCTCAGTGGGAATCATTGAGTGGGGGGATAAGGGGAAGAATGTCATTCTGTAAATTGGAGAGTTTCATGATGTTAATGGATGCAGAAAACGTTCTCTCCCTCTCCCTCTCTCCATGTGTGTGTCTGTCCATCCATATTTATCCTATATCCTGTATGTTGGAAAAACCTTAATGACTTCAGTAACCAACAGTTCAGTTCAAAAGCTACCAAACCAGCTGATCTGGTCCTACAACATTTTAAATAGCTACTAGATACTTAAATAACTGCCATGGCTTCTGATGAGTCATGGTGATGTTGTATCTTTCCTTAAGTTCCTTGTTAAAGCTGATTACCATCGTCATCACTCCAGATTGTTAAAGGACATACCTACAGGTCATTTTTTATGTTGGGATTTGTTTTAAAAGTGCTACGTGTCCAGAATTTGTAGGGGACAGTGGAAAAGTACAGAAGACTGCAATGCTAGGACTCTCTTTAAGGAAAGTTAGTCGCAGCTGACAGAAGATGCAGACTCTTGAAAGTTAACCCCAGAGTGAAGATTGGGAAAGTTCCAAACAGTGACACCACAATTTGATTGTCACTATTTGGCAGTTATCTCATAAACAGTTTATAAAGCAAATTACTATTTTATATGTCCTTGTTCCACATCAATCTCACTGAAATGTCAACCATGTGGTGTATTTCTACCACGCTTGAGTTTCAACCCTGTTAATTTAATTGCATGCTTCTCGACAAGATAAGCCAAACAGGTTCCTTGTGTATCTCTTCCTTTGTAAATTCATTATGACCCTGTTTTCTCTAGCAAAGTAAAATTATTTACATTATAAAAACCCATTGTAGCTATTCCCCAAAATGAAGTCACAGTATTCTCAGTATGGACTTTAGAAAATGCTTTTGAAGTTTTGGCATTATGTCGTTCGATGATTTTAAAATTAAATTCATGTCCAATGATATGCACTTACTCAAAGATTATTTTATTTCTCACCCTGTAGTTAGAAATGATTGCAATGGAAAATCCAGCAGATTTGAAAAAGCAGTTGTATGTAGAATTTGAAGGCGAACAAGGAGTTGATGAAGGAGGAGTTTCCAAAGAATTTTTTCAGCTAGTTGTAGAAGAAATCTTCAACCCCGATATTGGTAAGTAAGTAATTTTCATGGTTAGTGTGTGGTTAATTGCACTTCTCACCATTTTTTCACTGGATGTGCTGGATGAGGGCCATACTCAACCAGCCCAGCCTTGCTGTTCTGAGGAAAAAGTGAATGAAGACCTCTTTGTAAGCTACTTTGAGCTGATTTGGGGCGGGGAAGTGAGATCAAAATCTACCAAATAAATAAAGTATTTACCCATGCCATCATTGGGTGGAATTTGCTGGCCTCAAATAAAAATGAAATTGACATAGTTTCATGCAATACCCAAATTATTGAAATACCTTTTAAGTTTTTATATGATTTTATGAATTTGGGCTACTATGAATTTGTTTAGATGTTTAGATATTTGTACAAACACACGTACTATGTGAAATCACATGGTCCTAATTACTATCTAAATTGATTGTTGATTCCTGCTGTAATTGAATGCTTTTGCTTTGAATCTGTTTAATACAGAAGATGGAAATTGTTCATTTTCATATCTCAGAAAAGTTTGCTTTTTATTCACTCAGTGATGATTAGATTTTTTTAAAAAAAATCTACTTCAGTAAAATCACATATCTTTCTAAAAAAGATACATGCCATTTTTTCTTGTAAAAATGCATATAAAATGTCTCTTTCAGCAGAAATATCTTGCTACGATAGCTACAGTTTAATGTTTCCCTGAAATGTTAGGAAAAGTGTGCAAGTTGTTTTTGACATAAGCATTTAATAAGCAGTTTTATTTCATGCTCTCTTCCACTGTGCTTTGTATATGGGTACAGAAGTTTGGAACGTTTGTACTATATCTTTTTTCTGAATCTATATAATGTTAGCGATACACACAAAAGTCATTTGTTACTCTTGATAAAAGCCTGAACTCTTGGTCATTTTCTCTCAATGCTCAGCTTTTAAAGTTCTGTTCATCTAAAATGAATATTAGGGAACAATGGTGGGTTTATCATTTTAGGCTTTTATATAAAGTGCAGGTGTCTATTCAATGTGCTGAACAATATATTGTGAATTAAAGTGACTAAATAACAGTGGAAAGTGAAAAATTTGTAATCAGAAAATGCTAGTTATTGAACCATTCTCATTTAATCTGAAATCCTGTAACTTTTTTTTATATATAGGAATGTTCACTTACGATGAGTCCACAAAATTGTTTTGGTTTAACCCATCCTCTTTTGAAACTGAGGGACAGTTTACACTGATTGGGATTGTATTGGGCCTGGCTATTTACAATAATTGTATTCTGGATGTCCATTTTCCAATGGTTGTCTACAGGAAATTAATGGGCAAAAAAGGAACTTTCCGTGATCTGGCAGATTCTCATCCTGTAAGTCCTTTAAAGTTTTCCTACTGTTTGGAAGTCCGCACTTCAGTGTAGTTATATTTTAAACTTGGTGATGCTATACTATATTCTGAATGTTTACTTTTGTATGGGTGTGTACATCTCTTATTTTTAATTTAAAAAACTTGTAAAATGAGGATCAATATTATCTCAAAATTCCATAGAGAAGTAATAATAATTTGCTGAGATTGCATTCAGCACTGCATGTAAACAAGCTATCAGTCATATGACTGCTAATGTGAATTTTAAGAATATTAGTATCAAATAAGATTTGTACACTTCAATTAAATATACTCTAGAACTCTCTGCTAACCTTGGAAAAGATGGCCACGCACTGTTATTTGTCCGTAATAGAATTCAATGTTTACAGGCTTTATTTAGAAAAACACTGCCATGATCAGCAGTGATGTGGCTATGAAATGTATAATGTGGCTTTTCCTCAGGATACCTTAACTAACAAAGGTTCTTTGTTATTTCTTTTTAAATGGTTGTGTAATCTTAACATTGCACACTAGCTTGTTCCAAGTGATAGAGGCTAGCGGAGTATGAGATAGCAAAGTCACATTTTGAGGCGGGAACAAATCCCAGGTTCATTAGCTTCTGAAGCATAATTAGTTGTGATTAAGTTATGGGTATGCATAGGTTTTTAAATGAGGGAAAATGTGTATCTGATTAGAGGAATGGTGGTGAGTAATTTAAATTTTGTGACATTTTCAGCCAAATTTGCCATCTCTTTTCTAGCTATAGGAATCAATATTTTTCCAGGATATGAAAAAACAGCTTTAAAAAGATAGCTTCATTAAAACAAGGCATCCTTTGGGGAAAAGAAACAAATTAAGCACTTCCTTCTTCTCTCATCAAATTCTCAACCTCCAACAGTTGCTTTTAATATTCAAATTACTGTTACAACTAGATGCCTACATCTAGCTTGGTTCTTAATGTTTGTACCCATTCTATGCATCAGGCTTCTTGTAGTGCTTTTTAAGGCTACATAAAATATATGTGCTGTTTTAGGTTCTCTACCAGAGCTTAAAAGACTTGTTGCAGTATGAAGGAAGTGTGGAAGACGATATGATGATAACCTTCCAGATATCTCATACAGATCTCTTTGGTAATCCAATGATGCATGATTTAAAGGAAAATGGAGATAAAATCCCTATTACAAATGAAAACAGAAAGGTAATATAAAATGGCTGCCACCAATTATACAGTGATTATCTAAGTAAGTGGTATTCTAAAACTGCAAAGATAGCATATTGAGTAAATACATTCTGCAACCTATTTGTATTATGCCCATTTTTTCAGGATCTCTGCTTATATGATTTGCATTGTTTTGAATACTATAATGAACCATGCCACAGTAGGGACAAAAGGTATATAGAGCACTAAAGTCTTCTCCCAACCTTTTTTAACCATTCTAAGTATTGCCATAAGATTTCAACTAAAGCTTCCTAAGAGCTAGAATTTTACTTCAGATAAGTGAAGTTTATGCCTGATTAGAAGCTGAATTTCTCTGGTGTTTCTAACTGCATTTCTGATGCATCTTGGCAGGGCTTTTTTTCTGTGGGAACGGGGCGGAACTGCGTTCCGGATCCTTTTCGGAGTCCGCGTCACGTGACGCGTCTCAAATAATCGCGCGCTATTACTTCCGGGTTTTTTTAACGTGACGGGGGGGGCGCGTCCAGCACCTTTTGGTGCCGAAAAAAAGCCCTGCATCTTGGTATTTATGATATATATCGGTTTGGCTTCCTTTATAGGCATTGAAATTACAACTTTCAGAATTCCTAACCATTACCTAGAATGCGCTAAGTTGAGAGAAGATGGTAATGGATACGTTCTCTAAACTTGGATTTTCATTTACAAATATTTCATTGCCTACTTAAATCCATCTTTAGTCCTGAAGATGTTATAGGAAGTGGGGGGCAATGAAACATCTGCCAATGAAAAACTAAGCCCAGAGAATCCTAGCGGTTCAAACCTTCAGCCCTGGGCTACATACATTCTCTATCATCAGAAGTATAGTATATAAGGAGAAGAACAATGAATGCAACCCGTGCTTTGATGTAAAATAAGGCTTTCTTGATTTTTTTAAAGCTATTTTTTTTTAATTTAAAAGTAAAATAAGAAAATGACAGATAAATAATGTAAAAGCAAGTCAGGAAAACACATCAGTAATTTTGATTATTAGTTACTATTAAGTTCAGTTAATTGACAATCATAGCATGTGAAGTGAAGACACTACTCTGAATAAAAATATATCTTGGGTTAGATAGGAACTCCTTTGTTAAGGAATTGAAAGCCATGGTTCACTAGCAACTTAAGAAGAAAAATTCTAATGACTTCATTAGATTTCAGCCTTGTAGAGGTGAATGGTAAATAAACAAAGCATGAAATACTTGTTTATGAAATAATTTGAAGTTTGTAGAATCAATAAAATCTTACAGATGTGTAAGTCTTAGGGCTACGAGACAAGAGGAAGTTCATATCTAGTTTTTGAGAGGAGGATGGGAAGAGCATAGTTCTGTTTATTTGAGACAAAGGCTCATACCTGACCTAGTAAAAGAGCTTGGTGTTCTCTGCTTTTTTATTAAACAGGAATTTGTTAATCTGTATTCTGACTACATTCTGAATAAATCAGTGGAAAAACAATTTAAGGCCTTTCGAAGAGGATTCCACATGGTAACCAATGAATCCCCCCTAAAATATTTATTTAGACCTGAGGAGATTGAATTGCTTATTTGCGGAAGTAGGGTAAGGCATTTTAATTGTTTGGGGGGGGGGGGGGGAGAATTATTTGTTTTGGTGTTGGCGCTAAATTGTATAATGGTGATAGACGGTATATTCTATTTACAGAATCTAGACTTCCAAGCCCTAGAAGAAACCACAGAATATGATGGTGGCTACACCAGAGATTCTCTTATAATTAGGTACGGGGACTAAGCTTTTCTATGTATAGCTATAGAAAATGATACTTATATCTCCAAACAAGGAGAATAACCAAATATAATACAAGTCTCACAATTATAAAAGAAAGGGGAAAATTTGAAAGCCTTAAATCTTTAGCTAGACTTTCAAACAAAAAATGGGCATGGTTGATAAAATAAAAGTAGTAAAAATTATGATCTCCATTTCCTACTTTTCAAACTGCCAGATCCTACAAAGCATCAGTTAATTCTCTGTATGCATTTATTGGAATCACAATCAGTCTCTTTACACCTTAAGATTTATATTTTAAGTATCATGTATAAATAACTTCTATTTTATAATTGCCTTGAGTGGTTGATAAAGTTGTCGGTTTGGAGATCTCTTTCCAAAAAAGAAGGCAAGACCAAGTTGTCCCACGATTCCTGTATTTTTTACCAGCTAGCAGTGTATGCTTACTAGCACTTAAACAATCTTGGACTGTATAGGGGAGACATTAGACCTCTCTTCGGTAACCAGTGAGTAAAGCTTTCTTACTCTCAACTGAGTAACTTGAGAGGTGCTTTATTGCATTGGTGAAAGCAAGTTATTTGCTTCCCTCAAAAGAAGGCAATAAGAAAGTCACCACTATTAAAGATGGAATCTGATCATAATAAGATCCATGTGGATATATGACATACTCTGCTTATGCAAGCATCATAATTGACCAGTTGTAGTCTCCATACATCCGGGGATTTCATATAAATTTCCATATAATTTTGAAATATCCCAATCATTTATTCCTAGAAAGAAAACAAATCTTTGCTGAGCTTTCTGCAGTCCACATATTTTAGCTGGAGTGATGTAACCAGATTTCCTTCTGTATAAGTTATCTTAGAGATTATGTCTTTAACGAGACAGGAAATTATATTTTATATTACAATCTTGTGTCTGTGGAGATTCTCAGTCATCCAGGTCATGGTTGTCCCAAAGGGTGCTATCTCAAGAGGCAAGTGGACTTTCTGGTTTTTCTTTGAAGAAGTTTTGCTTCTCATCCAAGAAACTTCTTCAGCTCTGGCTGGATGGTGAGGAGTTGAAGGATTTTTACTTCTTGTAGACAGCTGGTCAAATGACTAAGAGCATGTTAGATTGTCTGCAAGGAGTATAAATCCTTCCATTCCCCACCACCCAGTCAGAGCTGAAGAAGCTTCTTGAATGAGAAGCAAAACTTCTTGAAAGAAAAACCAGAAAGTCCAATTGCCTCTTGAAAAAGCACCTTTGGGGTGATTATAATCTTGTATTGGCTACTTCTGAAGCAAATGTCAAAAGGCAAGTTTTATGCAGTTTATCTCTAAGCAGTCATTTGTGTTATTTGCACTGCATACAGTTTCTTTTTCTGTTTAATTTTCACTTCTGCAGGGAATTTTGGGAAATAGTCCATTCATTTACAGATGAGCAAAAAAGACTCTTCCTCCAGTTTACAACAGGGACAGACAGAGCACCAGTAGGAGGACTTGGAAAACTAAAGATGATTATAGCCAAAAATGGCCCTGACACTGAAAGGTAAAGTCTTTAAAATTCAGAAATAGCTAGGGAATGTAGTTAAACAATAGGATTTCAACTTCATCTCAAATGAGGGTACATAAACTCACCCATAATAGCATTTGAATGACCTAATTCTTTAAAAAGTGAAAATAAAACATGGATCAAATATCAGTATTTCTTATGCTAAGCTAATAGAACTGTTTATATTTCAAGACAATTCTGAGACACGGTTCTTTTCTTTCTCCAGGTTACCTACATCTCATACATGCTTTAATGTCCTCTTGCTTCCGGAATATTCCAGCAAAGAGAAACTTAAGGAGAGATTGTTGAAGGCCATCACATATGCCAAAGGATTTGGCATGCTGTAATGAATTAAATAAAAGGGATAAAACGATTGGTGGCAATGGTGTCCCTGTCCAAAAATCAATAAGAGAAAACCCACAAAAGGCCATAAGCTATAGCAAGCAAGCTACCGTAGTCACCATTATTTGGTATTTGGGCCTCCCTTCTTCACTTGGGGACTCTGGGCTGGAACAGCAGATTTCAGCTGCTTCTATGAACAAATTATTTTCTTTTAGTGTGAAAGTGTTACATATTCTTTCACTTGTATGTACAGAGAGGTTTTCCTGAATATTTATTTTAAAGGGTTAAATCACTTTTGCTTGTGTTTTATTACTGCTTGAAGTTGAGCCTTTTGGAGTATTTACAAGAAAACAAAACTGTACTCTCCCAAGGAAAATATTGCCATCATTTGTAGATTGTGTAACCTTTAAGTATGTGCTACATTTTGTCCCAGTTATCAAATCAAAATCGGGAACTGTACTTTTTGAACAGTTTTGCTTTTGAAACTTGAAGTCTTGGAAAACAAAATGGTGTGATGCAATGACTGCTGTTCTAGCCCCCAAAGACATTTGTGGAAAAGCATTAGAATCAATAAAGATGGAAGGGAGAACTTGGAATGTTAAATTACAGCCTTCAGACCTTTACTTTTAGCCACAGCACAACAATTAAACAAAAACAAAAAGTCATTTCATTATATATGTTGTCTTTCACATGTCTTGTCTTGTTAGCATACCGAGTTTTTAATTAGCAAGATTTCTAGCCATATAAAAATGTGAACATAGTTAATTTCGCCTTTTTCTTTTTAAGGAAAAAATATTTGCTGGGAAAAGTGCATTTCAGCCAAACAACTTTAGAGTGTAGGAAAATCTGGGAGAAATCAGAATGTTGGGTCTATAAACAAAAGCATGTGAAGTGCACTTAAAAAAAAGCTATAGGTTTCTCTTAAGTTGACCTTTTAAATAGACAATTCAGTCTTCCCTGCAAGCTTTTTTTAAAAAATGTACTGCTGTTTCTTTATCAAGGCATATGATCAGTGCTGCAGCAAGGAGATGCCTTTTTTCTCTCCTCATCTAGCAACAGGGGGAAATGATTTTTTTAAAGAACACCTTTGCATTGTAATATTCCCAAGTTCTTCATTCAGTGTGTAGAAAGTAAATCCTAAATTCACTTCTCTCTTTTACATGGCATATCATAAGTTCAGAATGTAAAACTTTTATCTTTCTACAGAGCATCCCTACACATTGCTCATTGCTGCTATTACAGTATGAATAAAAGGATCATACATGCTTTATCAAGACAATACAGATGGTGTTCCTCTCACTGTAAATGTCAGCTGATGTGTAAGAAGTGAGTTTGTGCCTTGGTGATAGCTAATCCTGTAATTGGTGCAGAATTGGTATTAGTGAGAAAGACTAAACTCTGAAATCCTTTGAAGGGGGAAAATGTCTTTCAGGATTGCTAGCCCTTAAACAGGAACGTTATGTTAATCTAGAATTACACATAGTAAATGTCTCACTTTTATGTAAATGAAAATGATTGCTAATTTCTTTTATAAGCTAAGTATATTACGACTACTTTCAATGTGCTAAAAATAGCAGTTGTGGGAATCTTGACAAATGATATCCATTCATGAGTGAAGTGAATGGCTATAGGTACTCTCAACAGAATTGAGCCCAGAATTACAGTCCTAATTTGAATGTACAGTCTGCTATAACAATGGTCATTAAGCAAATGCGTTTTTCCCCAATAGGTTGGTTTTTTTTTTTTGCCAGAAACCATAAGTAAATACTCTAAAAATCACAAATCAAAGTTACATAACTGCAGGACACTGCAAACTGCTGTATAGTGAGCTAGTTGCCAACTGTTCAAAATGTAGTTACATGATTATGGAAGGGGATTATGATCTTTATAACTCTGAAAAAGAGTTGTAAATAGCTCTGGAGTGGTCCATTGTAACTTTGAACAGTTGTTAAGTGACTCTTTGTAAGTCAAGGGCTGCCTGTAGTAATTTGTCCAACATGGTTTAAATCAGGGGTCTCCAACCTTTTGGACCTCAGGGACCACCAAATTCATAATTTTAAATCCTGCGGACCACTAAT
>JAOYMU010000010.1:25740040-25753032 GCA_025802295.1 Psammodynastes pulverulentus
CGGCAGCTGGATTCGGGCGCTGGGGGCAAGAGAAATCCCACCAGACGTCCGTCGCCACTGAAAGCCGGAAGTCCCTCCCGATGTGCTGATTGTTCACACCAAGACAAGTGTGGTCCTATAGATCAGAGGTCCCCAACCCCAGTTCTGTGGACAGGCACCAGTCCACGGCACGCCCAGAAACTGGTCCACGGAAACAATTGAAGCCCCATCCACAACATGCAGGCAGCACATGAAGCCACACCCCTTCCTGCCTGTGGAAAGACCTCTCTCCACAGGACTGATCCCTGATGCCCAAAAGGTTGGAGGCCGCTGATATGGGTGACTATGTTTGTTTATATGTGTCTTATGAGTGAGATGTACTTTCAAGGTGTAGCTTTCAAATTTAAGTTTGCATGTTTCGTAGCATAAATTCCTTCTATGCTGCATCATCTTATTCTTCCATTGTCCTGAACAAGGGGTGAGCGTGGTGACAGAGGTAGTGATGACTTGCAAAAAAACCCACATATTTCAAGCTATTAAGCTATTAAGATACTTTTATTGTGGGAATGTATTGCCTTGGGCTTACTGTATGTATAAGGGAAGCTATTAGGACTGTTCAGAAAATTATTACAAAAGTATGAAGGGTATTAGAAGACTTTTTTCTAAAAACACTGTAAATATTCTGGTTTTTAACCCAGGCTATAAGTCTGGGGTATGTAGCTTAAAGATAACTTATTTCCTTTCCCTCTGTTTTCTTGAAACCTATGAAATTTGAGAGAAAAAATGTGCCAGATTTTGAGTGCATACAAATATTAGCCGAAAGGACAATCGGTTGGTTTGTCTGCTATTTCACTAGTTTCAAAGAAAAAAACTAGTATTAAATCCTGAAATCTTTACATGTCCCAGATAAACAGTTTCTTGAGGTAGAAACTCTGTATGACAGGAGACTAATCAATAGAATAGCAGGCTTGGAAAATCCTGTTTCTTAACTTTCTTACAGTATTACTTTATGTACCACATTTTGCTATTATACATTAGAAGAATATTTGAAGTTACAGTCAATTCCATATTTATAGGAGAGTAACTCATTAGCAGATATGAACTGCAAAAATCTGAGTTTTTTTGTATCTTTCATGTCATCTGTGGTTGCCTGAATTCTTATAACTTTGATATGGCAAGCTCACAAACCACCTTGAACCTCTTACACCTAGTAAATGGAATTGAGGGGGGGGCATGTTTACCACTCCCCCTCCTCTGAGAATTTTAATCAAAGATATAAAAATGTGTCCCCCTGGGCCGCTGACAACGAGAGCAAATTAATAAATCTGCAGTGCTGTGATTTGTTTCATGCTTATACGAAAGTTAGGATAGCATGAGTTTGTGAGAGCTCGTGTACAGTACATATATAGTGTGCTCTTCTGTACATTATTGGACAAGGGAAAAATAATCTGAGCTAAGGCAGAAGTGAAGAAGGGATAAAATGTGGCTCGTACTTCAACTTTAATTACAGCTAGAAACATTTTAATGATAGTTATAATCAGAAATCATTGAAGACGTGAAATTACCCTCCTTTCTGTCCATCCAGAGGGCCATTTTTATTTTAGATCCAGGTAAAATCATGACACAGTTGGGAACAACTCTATTAAGAGATACTTTTGGGACATCTCTGAGACCACACTGAAAAAAATAGAAGAGGATGGAATTAACTTCTAAAATGTCTTTTTGAAAGGACTAGAAATTTCAAGGCTGTTTTGAAACGCATTCTATTTTTCAGGCCTTGAAAAAATCAGAGGAATCTGGGGAAGGGGGGGGAATAATTTGTGTAGATAGAAATATTCAAACTCACCTTTCAAGAGAAATGTAAGATTAATTTGGAATCAGAAGTGACAGTAGCAGTAAAGGGGGGGGGGTATGTCTACCATCAGCAGGTATTGGGGAAACAAATTAACCTTCAGGGAAGCTGTTTGGAAGAATATGATAGGAAATTACCATCACTGAGCCACTTTGAAGGCTTAGGCAGAATTGCAAAAAATATTAACAGCTCATATGCTCTGCCTAGGACAGATTTTAAACAGCTCTTTTGTAGATCAATCTCACTTCAGAAAAATAAATAGTAATAAAAGTCAACCTTCGAGTCACTTTCTTTTATCGTTGCATCTCCCTTCAGTTATTATTTATTTGTACAAAAGGCCCCCATCCTTCTCTGTTTCAGGAACCTATAATCTTCCTGATTTCATTTTGTTTTCTTTTTAGAGTACTTTCTAGATTATTTCAATGGGAAATTAAGTGTAAATGAAATTAGTACTGCTTATGAATTATGTTATTTGCCAGAACTTTATGTACATTAAAATAGGCCTTTCACCTTTGTAACTTTTATTGATCAGGGGTTTTTTAAAGAAATGTGCAGAGCAAACATTACATCTTTTTCTTTCTCTCATTCTGTCTTAATTTCTAGCTTTCACAGCTATGGGATTCTAGGAATTAAAATCCACATATCTTAAAGTTGCTGAAATCGATCAACACTGATTTAGACTAATACATTTTTATCATCTGTTTTTGTCTCTAAATTCAATTCTTTCTAATCTGCTTCTGTGCAGTTCAGGTTTTCAAATGACTTCCTCTTTCTTTGTCATAGAGGTTACAGATTAGCTGTAGATGGGCTGAAGTTGCGAATGAAGTTTCCTAAACAAAGCTCAGCTTATTTTCTTTCATTCAGGCACCTTCTCCAACAATACTTCAGCAGGGCTATTGTTAAAGACATGGAATTACTTGCCAAGACACTGTCAATCCCTGGCACATTCTGCTGAAGGATTTCCCAGTCTAGTAGTTCATCTGTCTTCCTTTAGCACGCAAATAAATGGCAAAAACATGGGAAAGCTGTTTGCCTTGCATTGTCTGCCTTGTGTAATGGGCAAGTTAGGCAAGCAGTGATCATAATAATGAAAAAAGGACTCATTAAGCATATCTTGCTCTAGGCCTGTCAAAACCTAACGCCAATTCTGTCTGCTATGGGCCATTTATCATCTTTTCTTTAAACATAAATTTAAACTTTTGAAAGTCTTACTTTCTTCTAAATGGAACAATCATTCATTCTGTATGGTTGATTTCCACTTTTCCATCTTCTCTCCAAATGTACAATACAGAGGCAAAAGGTTCTGACTAAATGTATTTCAATGAATGCTAAATTTGGCCACTGATGCCACTTGTTCTTCAAGTAGGAGCTTTGAGTTTAGAACCAAAGTTGTTGTGTCTCTGGAGTCAGGACTTCCATATCCACAGCAAGTCAATCTTGTCGAATTCAGTCTGAGCTTGTTCTTCCTCATCCAGACTCAACAATTTTAAGACATCAGAATAGGGCACTATCACAACCTCTGCTTAAATACCTGGGTATCATCAGTATGCTTTTAAAACCTAGCCATCTTGTCAACAGATGAGCTCACCCAGCTATTTCATATATACTCTATGTTAAATAGTAAGGATGATCGCATTGGCCCTTGATGGTGCCTCCAAGAGCGGACTGGAGGACACAATATTTTCCCACCACTGCCTCCATTGATTGGAACCCTTAGGGAAAAAAGAATAGTCCATTAGGATGCTTTGATCAAAAATATCCAAAGCCACGAAGTGGTCTACAAATGGTTACTTTGAATACCTCACAGGTCATCCATAAGATCAATCACTGTGGGTTTGGTAAACTGTCCAGACCTTAAACCAGACTAAAAAGATTATTTTACCAAACCTTAGAAGCTTTAGGATTCCACTTAACAAGACTGCTCATTATTTAGTTTCTATGAGACTTACTGATGCATAGAGGTCCATAAGGATCAGATGATCAACCTCATGCAACCCATTGACTATTCAGAATTAATGGAACCACTTGATTCTGAATGGATATTATATTTGTTATTCTTATACAATCTAAATAAAGGAATATGAAAAACAGCTTCAAGCATCAAAATCAGGAGAAATGCCTTTTGTTAAAATAAAAATGGATGAAAGATGTCATAATTAGAACCATCTAAAATAAAAATTTGTAACAATTCAATTCAACTGAGATTCTCCACAATGTTTTCCATTGCTGATCTTTTGGAACTGAATGTACATATTATTGTATATTTGAAAAAAAAAAGTTTCAAAAAATCCTGCAAGAAGGCAAAAGCAAACTCTTCCATCAGAGGTGTCCATGGGGGAGGAGGGGGGCAATAATAAGTATGCAATCTTTGTCACATGATTATAGCTACCATCTTGATTTTTTTTTACTACCCACCCCACCCCACTCCACCTCACCCTTGCAAATGTCTCTGTTACTAAGAAAACTACTTGATCGTGTTCATGAAATCATGGATCAGGCTTGATTTGAAAGAGTTTTTACCTTTCCTTGCATGAAAACTATTCTCTGTGCAGGTTTTAATGGAAAGGAAAATTTCAGGATGTTGAATAAACTGGTGGCTAACATGATCTAGCTAGTGTTAAACTACTGTTCTGGGTGACAGTGTGGCTGCCTCTAAAGCGCATCTGCTGGTACACAGTATTTGGTTGTTCACTTTGAGAACAAACCCCCTGGACTAAGTGGACTGATCCAGCAGAGTACTGTTTATTAAAGCAATTCCAGTTCATTTCAATGAGAAAGATGCAGATTCTTTCACCCTTCTGCAAGTATATGGAAAATATAATCAAGCCCTATGCTTTATTTTTCTACCAGTGTAAAACCATCAGTTGTAAACAGCCATGGGTTTCCTATGTCACTTCTGTTTAAACGATAGTATGCATAAATAGAGGAAAAATATGTACAAAAACAACGGGCTTTTTAACGCAAGCATTATAATAGACTGTTAAAAACATTTTGTTTTCAAAAAGCAGACTTTATGGATACATGTTTTCACATGGTTTAGACAATAATTTTTAATACATACTTAAAGTGCTAGATTCAGATCCTGAATTATTGAGTTGCAATTTTTCAAAAATCAACTAAGTTAATAACGTAGTTTTAACTGCCTGGAGTCACCAGAAGCAGCAAGATGGAGGGTATATATAAATTAAATAAATAAAATAGTAATCTGATTCCCTATGTTGCAACTGGGGGATGGATTAAGACTGGTTGAGAATAAGAGGTTTAGTTAAGCCCAGCTTCTGAGTTTGAGTCAGAAGTAAGAATCAGACAGATATTCTGATTTCTAGCTCCATCTTTTTAGCCAGTACAGAAAGTGGTTTATTTTTGAGATATAGCCAGTTTTGAAAGAACCTTTGCCAACATTTTTAAAAAATGGGAGGGGGGATACTGAATGAGGCGAGTTGCAGTTTCTGCCTTTAGTCAGAAACAGAATTCTTGGTGATGGGGTAAACTGATCTCTTTCTAAATTGAGAGTTATGACTGCTCACACTCTCTTTCTTCCTTTTTAAACCATCTTAGGTCATCTTAACTTCTGTCTGCAATTTTATTTTGTATTGTTTAACTGGAAGAATTGTATTAATTTTAGTTTAAACACAGGAGCACCAAGTAATATCAATTAAAGCTAAAGCCCCAGCCAATGGCACCTTCCAAATATCAATTCCTAGCCAGCATAATCCATGGCCTTGTTGGTTTGAAATTTGGGAATTGAAGACTAGAACAAATTAGAGATGCTGTTCTAAAGAGCCCACAGTACCAGCTGTTCTCAGTAATCTTAGGATTGTGCAAAGCACACAGAAGGACCTTTCCCCAAAGCATTAAAATCAGTGTAACAGCTCCAGCTGCCTTTGAGCCTGATATCGAGTGAATGGGAACAAAATAAATATCCCCCAAAAAAACATACCCCCCAAAAAAATCAGCAAAAGCACTTCCAAAGCTGCTCAACTCATATTTACTGTATAAATAGAAATATACTGTATACGAGAATACAAACTTGGCATTTCATCAGGCCTTTTCACTGGGATGAGAGTATTAATAGGAGATTCATTTTTGAGATAAGCATACAAATACTTCATTCATTGTTCAGGCCTCTAATATCTGTCTGTTTGTTTATTACTATTATTATATAATGCTGAACTATAAAAAATTAAGTAGTTCACAAAAATATTAATAAAAACTTCATAAAACTACATTTAGCCATACCAAAGTATATAAAATACTACACATTCCTAAAATAAGACATGACCTTCCGTGAGTTCCTGAATCTCAGAAATTTGCAGTTGAGTTCCCAAGGCTTTGAATCTTGAATGATTTTGACCTTCATGCCCTAGAAATGTTCTCATTTAGTAAATGAGCCTCGTGGTTATTGGCTTCTCTCAAGCAATCACACTTGGATACATTTTGGTGGGCCCATGCTCGAACTGGTCTTTATTTCAGCTCAGATGAGACTTGGTCTGGAAATAGAGAATTTTAATATGTGTCCTGCAAGATCATTTCTTTGTCAGCTTGGATCACAACATCCCTAGGCATCTAATCAAATCAGACGGTTTCTGGAAGACAATGGGGAAATAACTCTACTCCATATTTGGCCTGCTTGACTATGAAAAATGGGAGCAGTCAAAGCATTGGATGAAATCACTCTGGTAAGTCCTTTGTCCAATCACTGATCCCATGCAATTATGGCAAAGATAGTGAAAAGTCAAAGGTGGGCACCATGGAGCATCGGAAAAAGCTCCAGTTTGAGCTTTTAGAAGCTACAGCTGTGCAAGACGTGATGCTAGATTCCTCCTGGAATAACCCTAAAAGGTAAAGAATAACCCTTATCCTGAAGTCACTGCGCTGTCTCCAATAGGCTTCCAAATCCAACTCTGGTCTGGTCATTACTTTGAAAGCCGTTTATGGTACAGGTTAAATCAGGCCACACCTTTTCTGTAGCAAGTTCACTCAATAAACTTTCTCCCCAGAATACTCTTGCCACAGAGTTACAGATAGCGCCAACCCTGCAGCCAGTTTCATCCCTTTGATTTGGGGGGGTGGAGGCTCTTTTATTTATTATGATAATACTTATCTGCTATTTATGAATATTGTTGTTTTACAGTGTTTTTAATATTTTGATTATGGTTGTATAGTAGACTACCCAGTCTCTATAGGGATTGAGATAGACCATAAATATTGCTAAATTAATAAATAAGGAACATACATCCTAGATGCTAATCTCCCAAAAATTGTCTGAAAAGCCTAATTTAACACTCTCATGAAGATAGCAGGGCTGGGTCTCATGGGTGAAGAGAAGTTCCAAAGGGCCAGGGCAGGGGAGTGAAACATAGTTTTCAGGCTGGCTAGAATATTTGGAATCAGGCAGTCATAAAACAGAGAGCCACTTGGGATAGTAGTTAAGGCACTAGGCTAAAAATCAGGATACTTGTGATCTCTAGTCCTGTACAAATCCAACTGCATGATCTTGGGCCAGTAACTCTCAGGCCAGGAAAAGAGGCAATGGCAAACCACTTCTGAAAAACTTCATAATTGTCCAGATAGTTGTTGGGAATCAACAATGACCCAAAGGAATGCACAAGCCATACGAAATGAACCTTGTGGCACTTTAAAGAGCAAAGACAACACTTTGAATTGCACTCCAAAGCCTACTAGAAGCTAGAGCAGAATTCACAATTTAGATGCTATTCTGATGAACTTGATCTCAGTACTCAACATACAGGTTGCTGCATGCTGTATCAATTATGGTTTCTAAATATTCCTCAATGTCAGGTCTAGGATGAGTGCATTGTACTAGTTTAATCTAGAGATACTGAGGATGTGGATAACTTTTTGAGCAGTCCAGATCCAAGAAATTACACAATTGGCATACTGACCATGACTTGGTCTAAGTGTAGTTGTAAGTTAAAGAACTTACCTAAGTGGCAGATCTGCTACTCTAAGGAGAGCACTATCCCTCTAAACCACCTATCATGTGACTGCAGGGCACACAATTATTCCATTGTGATGGCATTCAACTTCGTCTTCTTTCATCCCATTCTATACTTAGAGTGATCAGGCATCAAATAATTGGATATCAGCAGCATACCAATGGTACCTCAATCTAAATAAATTCAGTTTCATTTATTTTATTTTATTTTACTTTCCCAGCAATTTTATGTAGATATAAATGGATGCTATGGCATCCAAATGGAGAGCCTAAGGATCTGACCATCTCCCATCAGTATTAAATGGTACCACCCAGAATGGCACCTACAGTGGAATCACTGTAAAATCCTCATTCCCTAGTTCAGGCCATCAGAAACACCTGAAGAGCTCCCTTCCATCATCCAAATTCCAATAGAGGTCATCCATGAGAGCATTTGTGTCGGAAGTACCTACCAAGGCACTTTTGGATTGAAAGGATTAGCCAGTGACATCACTGTTGCCAAGGGAACCTCCGAGGGGGTTCCTTTCATATCCCTGTGTCCATGCCCAGAACTGAACCATGACTATAAGAGATTAAAACAGTCAGGTTCATCTTTGCAATGAAGCTCTACCGCCACTTTCCCCAAATGTTCCCAAAAAGCGAAGATCAGAGATTGAAGTTGTCTAACATTGTATAATTGAGTGGGTCCTTTCAAGGTAACAGCATTTCATGCTCCTTTGGCGTTTAGTCATGCTGGCCACATGACCACGGAGACGTCTTTGGACAGCGCTGGCTCTTTGGCTTTGAAACAGAAATGAACCCTGCCCCCTAGAGTTGGGAATGACTAGCACATATGTGCGATGGGAACCTTTACCTTTACCTTTCCAGAAGCATATACACTATCAGGTTCCTCCCTCAAAGAAGCATTAATCACCTCTTGAACTCATAGCCCACAGGTAGCAGAACTCATGTTAATCTTCTTAGTTCTTTCACATTTGTCAAAGTAGCATCCAACTCTGAGCAAACATGAGTGACTTTGTCAGGAAATTGTGAGCATGAAACCCATCAGGATGTGAGTCACAAACAGGGTTGCTGGATAGATTTTTCTGCTGTTGCAATGACAGAGAAATGTGGATAGTTTGCTGTTGCACATGTCTGCATTTGGCCAAATTCACTCTCAGTTTTCCACCACATACATTCTAGACAATATCTCCTAGACATTAAGCATTTTTTTTAATGAGCAAAAAAGACATCATGTGAAATGGATGCATTATATTAATGGAAAAACTGCTGTTTCAAGCAAGGAAATGGACAAGTCATGTTGTTATATTTACACATCCGTATCATAAAGTCTGTTCCATTCAGAGAAGTTTCTCTTTGCAGCAGGTGCTTGTTGCAAAGCTATAATGATAAATGAGGTTTATACAAACACCTAATAATAAGATGTGACCATCATCACTCATAGAAAATCTTCCCCCAATACAAAATAAATAAAAGAAATGTGGAAATCTATTTCTAAAAAGACGTTCTTCAAAAATGTTCAACATTTACTATTTAGAAGACAATTGCTTCAATTAAAAACTATACAAACTTGCTGGTTCCAAATGATAAAAAACCATCCTGTTCACATATTTGCAAGTATGTTCATATTTTAGGATGCAGTAATTCTGTGCTAAATGAAGATGACCATACATACTTAATCCTTTTTTTGTTCTTCTGGTTTTCCAGCTTCATCTGGTACATCTAACAAAGCATCATTTCCAGACTTCACTTTGGTCTCAACTTCTACAAGTCTCTTCTTGATTTTAGACTGTGAGGCAGTGTACTCTGCTAAAAGTCTAGCAAACCTTGTCTGAAGAATATCCATAGCTGCTTCAAGTTTAGTTATTTTCTCTTCCAGGTCTTTTGGGTCAGCTCCTGCTTTAGCTGCCTCCTCATCAATCAAGTTATCTTTCAACAAAATTTGCCGTCCTTTTTCTTCCAGTGCCTTTTTGGCATCGGGGTATTCAGTGAGAGCTTCCATCAGGTCATCCTTAGACAAACAGAATAGATCAGAATAACCTATGCTTTTGATATTTGCAGTTCTCCTGTTGCCAGCTTTGCTGCCTTTGATGTTCAAGATGCTGATTTCTCCAAAGTAACTGCCATCACTTAGAACCACAAATTGCGTCACCCCATCATCTGCCACGACAGCCAGTTTCCCTTCTTTAATAATATACATCTCTCTTCCAATATCACCTTTTTTGCATATATAGTCTCCAGGACTGAAAACAGTAGGTGTTAATTTCAACACCAACTCAATCAGGAGTCCAGCTTCACAATCTTGGAAGATCCGCACTTTCTTTAGTGTATCCATATGGACATTTATGGCAATCTCGGCCTTCAGCTTATCAGGGAGGTATCTCAGGACTTTTGTTTCTTCTACTGTTTTCTTATTGGTCCACAGATAATCAAACCATTTAATCACTCTTGCTTCCAAATCTTTAGTGACCTTTCGAAACTGCAAGTATTGCTTGATGGAGTCAACCTTGGCCTGGAACTCTGTCCTAGAGGCATTCATGTTAGAAATCATGGAGCCTACATTACCCACGATGGTAGCAAAGATAAGCACGCCCACTAAAAAGTCCATGACCACAAACAGATACTCTCCATCTTTCACTGGAGGTGGAGTTTCTCCAATGGTTGTCAATGTCAGCGTTGACCAGTATAAGCTGTAAATATACTTTCTGGACAGTCGTCCGTATTCCGGATGGGAGATATTGGGATAAACCCAAGTGTCAGTGCCAAATCCAATTAGTTTGGAAATGGCAAAATATATACATGCATTCCAGTGAATAATAATGAGAATGTACAATACAAGGTTCCCAATACGAAATATATTTGGATAGTTTGTTCTTGTTTCTGTACGATCAAAAAATTCAAATAGCCGGGGAAGTCTCAGCAACCGGTTAAATCGCAACTCAGGATAGTTCAATCCAAAGTATAAATACCCCAAATCAGTTGGAAAAAGGGACAACAGGTCGTACTTGAACTGTGAAGTTGATTTATAATATTCTTTTAATTTCTTTTCATCTTTAACTAATAGTCCTTGTTCAAGGAAACCTTAAAGTAGAATAAAGAAAAAAGACAAGAAATGTCTTGAGCAGAAATGCTTAAATCATAAAGCTTTCCATACTAACTTGCAAGTGCAAAATAGGTTGCAGTGACCTATCATTTCATCTCCTCTGAAGTACCCTCCTCTTTTACTCATTTATATACTGAAAAGATCATAAAGGGTTCTGAAGGATATCATCAAAGAAAGCAAACTCCATTTTTTTTCAAATTAAAACATACTTATAATTGGCTTTTGCTGTCAGTTGTACCTCTATGTTGAAAGTTTTCAATTCATGTAAAAGCTCTATCCTAAAGGTGCTTTTTTCAGGAGGCAACTGGACTTTCTGGATTTTTTTCTTTTGAAGATGTTTTGCTTTTCATCCAAGAAGCTTCTTCAGCTCTGACAGGATAGTTGGGAATGGAAGGATTTATATTCCTTACAGACAGCTGGTCATCTGCATCCTTTTAGAGGGTCCTTGAAGCACCTGGAGGTGTTCTCGGAGTAACCTTTCAGGTGGTTCAAAGAAAAAAAATATTCAAAGTTCAATGTTCAAAGAAAAAGGGAAAAAAAAGAAAGCCCACTTGCCTCCTGAAAAAAGCACCTTTAGGACAACTATGACCTGGATGACTGAGAGTCTCTACAGACATAGAAGCTGCTACTTTTCTCTTTTTATTACATTAATAGGTTAATCTTTATTTTATGACTTGCCAAGAAAGTTTTGGCTATTGGGAGGAACAGACTGCAATCTTCCAATCAATCTAAAATCTTTCCCTTTTTAAAAAATAGTTTCCTTATAATAGGTTTGTTTGCTCTAACCCCCAAATACACAAACTTTGTTGTCTGGAGGGTGACCCCAGGCAATTATCTAGTAGGTCAAGGCTGCTCTTTAAATTGGAGCCAGAAACTGTGAAGAATGGAGTTCAAATGTTTTAAGGAGTGAAAAGTTTTAAATTTATACAACAAAATTATCCATTTTGCCCTTTGAATACCCATTCCATAAAATAAAGGGGGAGCAAATTAAGGAACGAAATCATAGGGATGCTATGATGTGTTATGTAGGGATGGTTTAGCATGCAAGCAAGATTTCTGAACTAAAGACTATTTTAAAATTATGTGTCCCAGCGAAAGAGCTTGAATCTCAAAAATAGTGTCCACTCTTTCCTCAAAGAACTGAGTTAGATTTTACTACAGAGCAAGGAAAACAAGGAAAATTTAAAAATGAAAGCAGAAAATGAATACAAAAACAGTGAAGGCAAGAGTAGAAGTCTTTGGGGAAATAGCATTTTACCAGCACTGCAAGTCACCAAGAGCTAGAAATGGGACACCATATTAGCAAACAGATATTAGGGAAAGGGAAAACATTTGGGGAAAGAGCGCGTTGTGTCAAAAAGTCAAGATGGCACAATTGAAAAGTCAAGATGGCACAATTGAACCTTGCTCCTTGTGCATGGGACAAATGTGGGATTATTTTGACTCGCTCCACATGGACAGCCAGGCAAGTCCTTCCTATGCTCCGTGACAGACCATTGTCTTTGGATACACCAAGGGATGCAGGGGGAGGGGTACTGGTGCAAATGGGGAGAATTGAGGAGACAGAAATTCAGTGGGAGAAGGAGAGAAAATGAAAAGGGATTGAAAAGCCACCTTCTAGGTAACAGAGAGTTGAGATGGGGAATAGAGAAAGGGTTAATAATAGTTAAGAAGTGAGAGTGGGTCAGAGAAAGAAGGGCTAGTCTGTTCTTTCATTCATTGAGGGCAAGGGATTGATAATGCCTCCAGGGATTCATGGAGGATGGGGAAGACTGCAAAATTAATTTTCCCTCTTTCTTATATGCCTGAAAACCAAAGTTTTATCCTGTGCCACCCAATATGGGTTGTTAGAGGGACTTCAGAGTCATTCCTCTCTCAGAAGCAAGTTCACAAATGTTTCTCGGCTCTGATTGCCTTAAAATGTACCATCCTCTTCATCTTACAGTGAAGATGATAGCATTGATTATATGTTAATCATTGAAGCAGCCTTTTAATCTACTGTATACAATATATTCAACTATAGGCCAAGACTGAGTGGCTGTGGTTTCCGTCCTCCCGGTTTCGTCAGGTTTTACCAACACTCTCCATTGGGGACAACG
>JAOYMU010000010.1:25767249-25793485 GCA_025802295.1 Psammodynastes pulverulentus
AATTATACCTGTGATACAAGGAGAAAATATTAGAAATTCTGCAGGATAAAATGACATTTTTTTAAAAAAAAAAAAAGAGGAAAAGAAAGTTCCCAAGAATCTCTTCTGAGAAGTCCATTGTATTTAATTGTATTGTTCAATTCTATAGAAGTCTTCTCAAACGTAAATTTTATTGAATTCAGTGAAACTTTCTTCTAGGTAAATGTAAGTGTTTGAGATGGCAATAGGCAGAAACAGATCCTTTAAGTCAGGTGTGTCAAACCTTGGCAACTTTAAAACTTGTGGACTCCCAGAATTCCCCACCCAGCAATTCTAACACTTGACATCCACAGATCTTAAAGTTGCCAAGGTTGGACACCCTTACGTTAAGTGTTGTTGGGCTGCAAATATCACAGATTTGATTTCTAATCATCTTGGATGGGAACTGCATAAATTCTATCCATAAGGTGGATAGAATTATGAATAGTAGGGAATAAATAAAAAAATGTTTCAGTTTTCACAGTACTTTGCCTATCCAGCGAAGCTGAATAAAGAAAAAGAAGCATTTCAAACAAAATACATCCAGTCTGTAACATTTGCTTCTGCAAGAATCTCCAACTTGAATGGCTTAAAAGATTATTCCAATTTCATGGAAGAAAAACTATCATTTATAACTACACACTTCATGTTCTTAAATATACCTAGGCAACACTGTTTCTCTCAATCTTCAGAATATTTCAGTTTGCCAGGAATGGTTTATAGGCCAAATAAATATTTAAAATTTCACATGACTCTACTGATGAAGCAGGAGTGGCACATAATGATTATGTTGTAGGATTACAATTAATTTTTTTATTTTCCATTTTCATTTACTTATGAAAAATAGAATAATGTATTTATTGAAACAAAAGTGTTAGAAGTGTAAGAACGTTTTATTACCTTAGCCAATTATCCACTATAGCATTTTATTTCCCCACTGTGACATGAACCCTTAAATTAAACAGGAGCAAGAGAAGAAAAAAATAAGCTGGATCAATATTGAAAATATGGCTGCATTCATCTTTGACTCACAGGTATATCATTTGTCAAGACAGATCAAAAGTTCAGGGTTTTTTTTACCTATAAGAATTTGACATTGCAAAAACACATACACACACATATACAATAAGTGGATCACTGTACTTCCATGTCATAGTCTGTACTTGCAACATCACACGCTATAAAATATTATACAGTTGTCTGAAAGTACTCTCTGAGCTTGGCTGTTTTCTTGCAGACGTTTCATTATCAAACTAGGTAATATCATCAGTGCTATCTGGTGCTACCCAGTGCTATGATATATTAAGTGGAAAGAGGGCAAATGTATAAAATAAACACATTCCTAACAAGCATAAAAACACATAAGTATGCTTCTTAATATTCATTTTGTTTTTCTTTCCATAAAAAAGCATTCCTACATGCAGTAAACCAAAGTGTGCTTAACCTTTGGACAAGTATGCAAATATCAGAGATAAAAAGTATGGCGCCTGGAACTTCCTGCACATTTGTCATCTCTCATAATTTCATCTGTGAATAGACCATACACGCACACGCACACACACACACAATTTTTAAAAAGATAGACTGAAATTCACCAAATGTTGATAATTTTAGGAGTGGGAGTTTGAGGTATATAAATGTTGTTGAGGCTACCTTATATGTGATGTGCATCTAAGTGATAAATAGCAATTAGTTTGAGAGATTTGGAAGGCTTTTTAGAAAGAGAAAATCAGTTGTCACTACTAATATATGCTCTTTGTTCCAGCTCAAAAACTGCTGTCACTTAAACCAAGCTCAAACTGCAGGATTTGGTGTGGTGGTAGGGGGGCGTGTTGTGGGAGGGGAATATTTCACACTGGATAACAGTGATTCACTGAAGCCATTTAGCAGAGACTGCTTTGACCATCTGTCAGAGTTATTTCAATTGCCTCCTGTGTAGCAGAGAAAGGAATTGAACTTAGATGCCTTCCAGGGTCTTTTCCAAATCTATGACTCTAAAACAATGTCCATTTAGCCAGAAAACACTCGTAATGTTTCCCACTGTGGAGAAAAATGAAAGCAAGCTGTAAAGAGTATACTTAGAAACAGTCAGGAATAATCACTGAATGGAGGCAGCCCATAACTCTCCATTCTTTGCTTTAAAGCCAATGGCGTGTTTAGCTTAGTAAAAACTGTGGAGGATGGGTGCAAATCCCTTTGCATAACAATGTTATCCTTGAAAGAGCTGGTCACGAGGTAATGAATATGTTTAAATGATGAGCTGAGCAGAAATCGTTCTATTCAGCACAGTCACTCCTAAGATTAACAATGGCACAAAAGTAAGCTGTTTGCACTTTCAGCCTTTGGAGCACATAAGGAGTAACTATTAAAGCTGATCCGTTATGAAGACAGAGGTAAGGCACAGAATCTATGAAAGGATTATGTTCTCTGAAGAGAGATGAAGAGGACAACTTGAAAATGTCAGTAACAGGAGCCAAATCCTTCCATAATAATGTGGTTCCCAGCTCAGTCCCAGCCTGTTAAATCTCTTCAAAGTTTTTCGTATCTTGTCACATGAGTCTTACATAGTCATCCTTTTTACAGCAACTTCATGTTTTTAAAATTCTTGGCTGGAACTCTTAATCCACAAAAAAAAAAAAGCAGATGTGGTACCAAAAATGTTCAGACCTTATCAGTAGAATCTGGAATCACCTTAGAAAACTTCTATTCTTTCTTGTGCCTTGTTCAAACACCCCAACTACAGCCAGTGATTTTTTTTTTACCAGTTACAGTAAATTTAGGGTTTCATAATATCTCTGCAATTGTCAGGCCCAAAGAACTAAGAAGAATGATACATGGAGTTACTTCTGAATAGCTCCTTTACTACTGTTCATCTTGCCAGAATAAAACAATTAACAATAGCCCTAGCAATAGCACTTAGACCTATATACTGCTTCATGGAGCTTTACAGCACTCTTTAAGTGGTTTACAGAGTCGGATATTGCCCCCAACAATCTGGATCCTCAATTTACCAACCTCAGAAGGATGGAAGGCTGAGTCAACTTTGAGCCAGTCAGAATCAAACTGCTGGCAGTGGACAGAGTCAGCCTGCAATACTGCATTCTAACCACTGCACCATCACAGCTCCCACATGCACTAACTATAGATATGCTCTGTGAGTTATGGGGACATTCCTCTTTGACCTATTCCTACCCAATGCCCCCCAGATATTCCAAACTACATTGTCTCTTTACTCTCTGGAAAAGAGCCCATCCCTCCTGCAATCTGAACAACATTCCACCACAGCAATGGTGTGCACAAAGTTATTTGATGCTTAGCTCAGCATGTATTAGAAATGCTTGTTTTCACATTATTGGGTCAATCTACAGCTAGGAAATGAGAAGCAAATTAACATGTCTCAAATGATTATGAGAATAAGATCTTAATCAGTGCTTTCCTTCCTGATCAGAAATGGGCATGGTGGTGGATTCCAGTTGCTTAATGGATATACAATTCTGTTTTTCATTGCAGACTTTTAAAAATTTGGGGACAGTTTAAGAGACATTGTCAAGAATATAGTGCTACCTTCATAATCTCATACCTTCCAAATGCAGTGGCCTATAACACCCAAATTCCCAAAAGGTATTGGATTGGCAAGAAGTGAATTACTACAATCTGGATATAATTTTTACTGACTGTAATAAAAAAATATAATCCTTGAAATAAAATATTTGGAACCCAGGTATTTCAGAGCCAAATTCTGCTACCAAGCTTATAGTACTTAATTGATAGATCATATAGTAACCAACTGCACAAGCAGTGGACTCCACCATGATGGTTCTAGGTCTCCCAGTATGATTAATTCTGAAATATAGTGACAATGGAAGAACTAATAGATTTTGCTTATATATATAATTTAGGATCATCTGCTGGAGTGAACTCGTTGTTCAGACAGGAACTAGGACCATAATTCATTAACATTTGTCTCTAGTCAAAAACCCAAATCCCTCATTTTTTTTGTGAAAGATGCATGCTCATAAGTAAATCCTTTTAACTCAAAGTTAGTAAGGGGAAGCATAGATTGGTGTTTTCCCAAAACCACCACCATTTAAAAAAAATGATACTACAGATATTGGTGAAATACTATTGGTGAGATACTTTAAAAAGTCTGCCTAGGATAATTTTACATCAAAAAAAAGAAGTCATGATAGAAATTTGACATAAGAGGTTTGTCGGAGATTTTATCTTGAAAAGCACAGTTAAATAAATGAATGATTCCCTTTTTAAAAATCCTTTCAAATCTTATCTTACTCACATGAAATAGAAAATGAAATGGATGTATTTCTGTCTATGCATCCATGAATAGAGAATGAGTTGGGGAAATTTGAAGGAAGAGAAATGGGCCAATGAAGCTTGAGGAAAAAGGACACAGGAAGAAAATTGAGGTAAGACATGGCTTAAAACACTGGGCTGTCGGCTGGAAGGTCAGCAGCCCAGCTTGGAAACCTGAGCTTCACATGATGATGTAAGCTCCTGTCCTCACCATAGTGCCTGCCCACCTAGCAGTTCGAAAGCATGCAAATCTGAGCAGATAAATAGGTGGGAAGATAACAGTGCTCCATGACATCATGCTGGCCCCATGCCCATGGAAAAGATTTCAGACAGCACTGGCTCAGTGGCCTTGAAACGAAGATGAGCACTGCCCCACCCCCGATATTCAGCAACCACTAGCAGAGTAAAATCTGCAGGGACTCCTTTTACCTCCTCCTTTTACCTGGCTTAAGATCAAGAGGAGTTAATATAGCATTCTGAAATATTAGAGGGAAGGCTACTACAAAGACACAAGACAAATGAATGCAATAGAGCAATAAAGGTAGTGGCATGAAAAGCAGGAACCATAGAATAGAACAAAAGAAACAACAGAAAAAAGACCAAAGCAAAACTTTAGTTGGATCTGAGCCATATGGCAGCATGAATAGGAGAATGGAGAATATGAGCTATGGAAATTTGTAAGAGATGAGTCAAAGTGATTGTTCCCTTTATTAGTACATTCAGTATCAGGAGTTAAACATGGCCACTGAGCAGCCAAATAGAAGATCTGCTCTATCTATATGACGAACCTACTCAAAAAGAGTTCTGTCAGCTTTGTGGACCGATCAGAATTGATGAGTAAATATAAAACCCATTGCAGGATTTGGAAATGATCACCCAGTCTGGGTGAAAAAGAAATCTCTGTTCTCCCTAAATAAGAAATATAAATCAACCCACTCATTATTTGAACCAGTCCAGATTTTAAGAGGTAGATTATTCTTGTTGCAGGCAGGGAGAAAATATCTTTACCTTGAAGCAACTCATTAGATAAGGTGAATCAGCTGTTTCTTTTAACAAATTAAATGCAACTTACCAAAGGAGTCCATTTTACAACCTAAATACATTTTTGCAGGACCAATATAGACTCAGCAGCTTTGTGAGTTTTCAAGCAAAGGAAAACAATTTCAAGGCAGTATTAATTAGTAAAAGGATCCCAAATTTAGCAAATATAAGTGGAAGTAGAAACAGTACCTTTTAGAGTACCCTCCTTACAAAGTAAACATTCACATTATAATATTGGAAAGACCAATAATAATCCCTCTATGCATCAGTGAAAAATGATCTCATAGAACTTTCTGTGCATTACTGTACCTCTTATTGTCTGCAATATATACACAAATCTTTGAAAATCCCAGTAATTTACAGACATTTGTTTAATATAAGCTGGGAATGCATTCAGGGTCCCAAATGTATATGAGTCCCACTTACCCAACTTTTATAGCCTTCTTCTACTCTCCGGGGAACCCAGGAATGCTTCACAGGAATTTGAGTGTGATTTTTGAAACTTCCATTTTCTCATGATTAAAGAACAAATAAGGGAGCTGAATTTTACTCTTATACACTGACTAACCTCCATGTGCTTCATTTGATATTATGTTTGATGTTCCTTTGTCCAGGAGCTTTTCTTCCTTTTCTCTCACTCAGTACTTATTTGATTTTGGTAGAAGAGGATCTTTTAGGGCACCAGAACTGTAGAGAGCAAGAGATAGAGAGATAAGAGGGCAAAATCTGAAGAGCCAAATGAAAACAAGGCATATCCTTTAAATATTTATTAAGAGGCACTAGAAAAAAATGAAATGGTATATCCTTGAAAAGGGCATGTTTAGGTGTTTGGATCTCTGAGCAGAAACACTCTATGAGAAAAACTGGCCCATTTGTAGTTTTAGATCCTGACAGGAGAAGGCAATAATAGGGCTTTTACTGTCATTACAACTTAGAGTGTAGCATCCTGAAGGAAACATGCTAGTGAGGTTAGAAAACTGTTCAATGTGTCATAAGCACGTTGTCAGAAACTTTATCAATAGCTAATTCCACTCCTTAGACACAACCTGTTCATTTGATAGCTAGACTGGTCCTACTCTGATGCATCCGGCCTTTAGTTAAGTGCCTGTGAAATGTTCTCACTCTGGATGGATGTGCCATAGAATTCACAGCTCTTTATAATTAAGAAGAGATTATTTTGAACAAGTTCAGTACTTAGTACAACTCCATCCCTTCATTGGAATAATCTCAGTTTGGGTTCCATTTCTTTACATAGGGAAAACAAAGCAGAAGTTAAAAACTCTTCTCAAATTAGGCCTTTGACCATGCATCTAAAAGTGATCCTAAATAAGTATGAAGAAACCATGACTGAGAGGAGAGGGGAATCTGTCAATCGTAGAATAACTACCTGATCCACTTTCATTGGTCCTATGGTTTTATGTGCCAGATTTTTTAAAAAGAAAATTGGAAGCATCCGCCAGTTTTAGTTGTTACCCCATTCCCACCTAGTTCTGCATGAAAAAATTAACATGGCTCAGAAATCATGTACCGCTTTTCAGAAAAGAACACAACTACAACTAATATTTTTCATATATTTACAGAGAAAAGGAAATAGGTGCCATCAAAAAGTAACATGAGAAAAGAATCTATCAGAAAACAGCTGATTGATAGCATGTGTACAGCTACTTGGGGCACAGATATCTGGGGTTGGTTTGTTTTTAGTTTTTTTGCCAAACCTGGGTTCAGAAGGAAAAGGAAAATCAGAAAGTATTTCAGCTGATAAATGAGAAAATAGAGGAGATACCAGTAGAGCTCCCTTACCTGGAGAGAGTGTGGAAGTCAGGGAGCTCTGAATTCTGCAGCAGAACCTCTCTGGTTCTCACATTATGGAGAGAGAAAAAGAGAGACAGAGAGAAAGGCAGGAGGGAAGACGGAGGGGGAAGGGAGGGAGGGAGGGAGGGAGGGAGAGAGAGAGAGAGAGAGAGAGAGAGAGAGTGAGAGAGAGCGAGAGAGAGAGAGAGAGAGCGAGAGAGAGAGAGAGAGATGGGTTAAAACCAGCTAAAAGGAAAAGCAGCTTTTGGCTTTGACTATCTTGTTAAGGACTTTGCAAGGATCAAACTGTCAAGCCATGAGCTCTGAGTGCATTTCTAGCCACCTCAAAACAATAGGTTTAAATGCCTGAAGAAATTTTGGTGTGGTTTGAGAGACTTGTATATGAGTTTGCTCTGTAGGGAGATTGTCTCTCTGTGTGCATAGTTTAGAGAGAACATTGGACCCCCAAGGGAATCATGCCACAGAAGCCCTTCCATGTTATTCCTACGAACTTAGATTCTCAATGTATCAATTTAGCAATGAGGTCAAGAATAATTGGCACATGCTTAGAGGAATATTTTTTTCCCTCATTCCAGACATTCCAGATCTCAGCCCAAATAGTGAGAACTTTCCACTAATAATAATTACTACGTGGTCATATTTTCCTTTGTAACTGAACAGTGTGCAGATACTTCTATGTAGCTGTATGTGTGCAAGGCAGCTGAGAGACCTTGTTTTAATTTAAAAAAAAACCTGTAGATTGGTGAGTAAATCCCATAGCCCTGATTCTCCTTGGTAAATGTAAATACTTTGCTGGAGTTTTCAGCAAGTTTCCTACCTGCTCTGATCCAATGGATGCTAACTGCAGGCACAGCATGGCTTACCCTCTCGCAACAATGGAGGTAAGACGGAAAACAAAGCAAAAGAAAAAGCAGGAAAAAGCAGACCGCCAGCTATAATCCGAGGGCAGCCTTCAGACTCGCCCTAAGGGAGCGAAACCCTGGATCAATCCCGAGGCGAATCTTCCCAGACTCACAATGCTCCACGCGTGCTCCTCTCTCCCTTTCAGGTAATTCCTTTTAAGAGCAACGCTTCAATTTGCTGTTCTGGAAACTCGCCCCTCCCTGCTACCTTTTAGCAGCAAAGGGAACAAACGGCTGATCTCTTGTTCCAGTTTGGGGGCTCGGCTCCAAAGAGGTTCAGCACCAGTGGCCACGGACAGCATCCAACGGAAGCGCAAGGCAAAACAAGGGGGATGGCAGAGCGCCAACAGGAGCTGTTCCCTCACCTTCCTTCCCTCTCTTTATCTCTCTCCGGCTCATTAAGCCCTCCTTCCTTCCTCTTCCTCCGTCAGTTTCAGGAGTCCAGCGGATATGCTCATAGCTGAGCCCAGCAAAATCTCCCACATTCAAAAAGCACAGCTCTGCCCTCTTGCTCAGCCTCAGATCTCTTGTGGCCACTTCCCTGAAGCTTCCAGGGGTGAGTGAAGGAGCTGCCCAAGTCAGTTTCTACAAAAGGTTTGACCCTTTTCATTCAGGGCACTGAATGGGGTAGAAGGGCAAATTTGCCCTTTGAACAACTAGTATTGGATACAAAGATTGGGTAAAAGATATATTAGGGTCTAATTTAAATCTCTGACCCCCATTTATTAAACCATAGCAATGTATAAATAGCTTCGACAAAAATAAGTTGGCTGAAGAAGTTAAAATGGAAGAAAATGGGAGTGAGTTTTTATTTGAAATGCCTTCTAAATATAAGTGCCTGTCAGGCTCTCAAAATCAAGAAAGGCAAGTTATGATTCTTCCAATCAGATTTCTTTATTGTTCCACACCTATAGACAGAATCTTGCCAAATTGAAACAGACTACATGAAGCATTTACCCTGGGAACTATTAGGGAGGGGGCTGGCTCCACCTTTTTTCTCTCCCACAAATTATCTGAACTGAGTGGAACTTGCATCCTATTAATACTACATACTTTTAGTGGATCTCCCTTCCTTCTTAGTGAACTGGAAGTGGTAAAAAAAAATCCTGGTTAGACTACTTGTATCTTTGAAGACTATCTGTGTATTACCAAATCCTGTAGGATTCCCAGGATTAACAACATTATATACATACATGGCATGTACAAACAAAAGATCCACAGTAAATTGACACTAAAACATTCACAGTCAGGAGGGTCTAAAGGGGGAAGGGGTCAGAAAAAGTCATAATAGGCCCATCATAGTTGCTTGAACCCTTTGTTAAAGCTATTATTTTCAGCCTTTGAGTTTGCACCACAGAATGTAGAGTTCCTTGGAGCAAAACCTATTCACTTCTCTTGCAAAAAGGTGTTAGTCCAGCAATAATAACCTGATTAGCTAATGCTGGCCTTTCATGTCAGGAAGAGGTGTAGCATGCTAAGAGCAGTCAAGAGCTTTCTCTCTAACCTAAGAAGCACCTACAAGTGCAACCACCTTGTATAATTGTCTGGATATTTCAAGGAACAGCAGTGATAAATACTCTTCACCAATGCTTCAATCCTAGCTTTCACATTGCTTCATCTTGCCTTCTTGCAAATAGCTCAGCAGTTCCTTAGTGGAATAGAGGGTGTAATCAGGGAACACCATAGCCTATTGTTGGAAAAAAAGGGAATAATCCCCAGCTACTTATCTTTTTTGTTGCAAGGAATGAAATCCAGCCTTTCAGGGAATTGACTTACTACCTGAGGTGTGTTTACTTTTCTTGCTGAAGCAATCAGTTATAATGACACTACCACTTTTACAATTCTGCTACAGTGGTTTTTCTATCCCTGTACTCTAAGGATTCCAGGAAGCACAATAATTTTTCCTCCAAAATTTCTCCTCATTCACTTTACATATTGGGAGCAGCTCTCTCAGACTTATCATAAATTGAGGATGAGAAACTGGAAAAATGGAAACAATAAAGTTATGCTAGTAAGTTATTTCTGGCCTGTATTTAGATTCCAGCACTTTTCTGTGCTATGCCCACAATATTTATCCCCTTAAGAGGCATAGAATAATCACAGATGCCCCTGGAGTGCTCATAGTTCTTCCCCTGCATGCTGTCCTCAAACCAGATTGTTCTGAACTTGTCCTGCATGAATTTATCCCCTTTGAAAGCTATCCAATTTAATAGCCATTGCTATGTGCTGGGATAATGAATCCCAAAGATTATTTAAATAAGAAAAGGTGTTTTCTTTAAATTCCTTCCCATCAACTTCACTGGATGGTCCCTAGTCTTATTTTGAGTGAGGAAGACAAACATCTTCCTATCTGCTTCCTCACTCCCTTCTTGCAAACAGCTTCTTGATAATAAAAATTAGATATTATTCTGTACACATCTTCTCAGTTCTCCAAGTCTTGAGCATTGGCCAATGGCTTACTGTAGTTGGTTTTGAAATAGATCCACCTAGGCTTATAGAACATTTAGGCTGTTGGTTTGAGCTCCAAGCTTGGCAATTTGGTTGCATAGAATTTTTGTTATTCAAACCCAGGCATAGCTGCTGTACATACTATTGAGTTCATAGCATTCATTCTAAGAGCTATTGTCACCCCCAGTTTATAACAGAACTTCTGAAAATCAGAATATTGATTGTCACAAAAACCAAGCATATCATTGGAGTCATTTTTAGAACCACAAACCGTAATTTTCTGTTTCACCGAATTCATCATGATTCTTAGGGAAATGGGAGAGAAGAGAATAGGCAGACTAGGTCTTGCGCTTCTTTTCTTAAAAGGATCCTTGTTTATCCCCTAAACCTACTAGATCAGGGGTGTCAAGCTCACATCATCACAGCAGCATCACATGATGTATCTGGACTTTTTCCCCCTTCACTGAACCGGGCATGGGCATGGACAGCACGTGACACATCCGGCCCACGGGCCGGGAGTTTGACAGCCCTATATTAGATGTATCTACTTTTTAAAATAGTTCTCTTGACTATTTACTGCATACTTTTATTTACTGGGGTCACAGCTGAAAGAATATTAAATAGGAAATTAGCCACATCAGACTTATTGATGCTTACCTCTGGATAAACATAAATAAAATTCGGCAGCAAAATATGATCTTTACTAAATGAAATTTCTTTGAAACTAGCAAGTTATTCTACATATGTAAACTGATTATATATTCAACACTATTAGAACCTTGGAAGTTAATATCTATGTAAAAATCAATATACTGTAGCTCCATTATGTGATTACCTCTGAAGCTTAATGGCTATTCATTCCTGAGTCTAAATGTTATAACTGTTTTAACTTATTAACATAAATGGAGAAATAATTTGTATAGAATAATAAAGTTTCCTACTGGATATATTATGTGTGAGAAAAAGCTAAACTATAATCACGATGAATAAAGCTGCATTGACGTTTTATTAATGTCTTTTCTTAAATATATTTTGTACCTATATGTTATTTTAGTATAATTATTCAGCTCTCTCTTACATTCATACATTCACACTGAAAGTCATGCCGCAGCATATAACTTTTATATACTGCTGTCACTCTCTAGCCCCATCTAGTGGCTGGAGGGACAAATATGCCCCAACATATGATCTTTATATACTGTTGTTGCTCTCTAGCCTCATCTAGTGGCCAGAGAGACAAATACCAAGTATATTATTTGAAGCTGACCTAACCTCTTTACCCATCAACCCACATTCCCAAAACAAGTTCAGACTCCATTTTCTTTAACATTTGGAGAAGGCAGAAGCACAAAGAAGAATCCATCTTAATCTGTGGCACATGGTCATCCAAGGACAAACCCACAACCCACACACAGAGCATTGCTGGTGAGATTTAAATTACTTGCATTTATTAATTGTTATGTTCAGCAGTAACTCAATACTGCCTATCTTGTATTTGGTTCTCGTTGTATATATTCCTATTTTCCCCAGTTTCACCATATCTTGTTCTTTCAATAAAGCATCCAGATCTACCTACATGGTCTGTTTTATTGGAGTATAGGTGGGTTTAGCTGCATGTTAACTGCATGTCGACAGACTAACATGTAGTGAGGAAAGAACACTGAACATTCCATTATTTTTAGTAAGCATAGAAAAATCCTCTAGAACCCCGACTTTCCAAATATAGAGCTGATTATTCCATATGAAGTTGTCTTCTATTGTAACAGTATCATCTACTACTCCCAAATAGTGGTTTTTATTATTATCATTTTGATGGCATCAGCAGGCAGTTTGAGAGCTGCCTTATATTCTCCAACTCCTTTTTCAAGACTCCATTCAGTCCAGCTGTAACTTTGGGATAGTCTTCAGGGACAGCACCTTGTAGATGTCATTGCAGTAGTCCATTTATAAATCAATTAAGGCACGGGTGGTCATCTGAAAGGCCTCCAGGCGCAGAAGTCTCATTAAAGCCTATGCTTCTGAAGATCCAATAAGCTGTAGAGAGGGGAAATCCTGGAACCTGGACTTAAGAATTGTTCTTAAGTAACAGTCCTGGCATCCATGGGAGTGGGTCTCTCCCTGAGACCTCCACCATCCCTATCTACCCACCTAGTCACAAATGGATTGGATTGGATGTGGTGTAAAGATGATGCAAAGTGTGTGTGTGGGGGGGGGGGTTAGCCTGTCTTTGTGACCCTTTGTCTTCTCCTTTGCATAAGTTGTATGCCCTGCAGCCACTAAATGTTTGTTTCCCCTGTAAAGGAGAGAGGGGAAAGAAGGGAGGGAGTGAGGGAGACAGGGAGGAAGGAAGGAATTTCCAAAATAATACACAATACTTGTGATTCTATAGACACTTTTCCAGAGGCAAGCCCCATTGAACTCAGAGAGTAAACATGCATAAGAAAGCAATTCTGGTATGTTTTTCAAGGTGTAGAAAAGAGCACAAGTTCCAAAAGTGGAGAAAATGTGTAAAAAGTATGGCAATTAGAAAGAAGGGGGGATAATTATATGAGCCAGAATGAGGCAGGGATATGGGTTTCAATATAGCTCATCACATATTAAGGTGTAAAAAATGATAAATAACAAATTATAAACAAGCCTTGCCACATAGGATTTCTGAATGCATTTTGATGTAATTATCTTTCTTCTTCCTCTATAAATTTGCTCTTGTTTGGTTAATAGACTTCACTGAAAATCATATTGGCTCATAGATTATCATGAAGCATGGCTGCTTAATGCAATAGCTAAAAACAGGACAGGAAAACTATACTCTGCCCAAAAAAAATATATAATTTGCAACGGCAAGAGTTAATTACCTCCTTTGCAGCAAAATACATACATACATACATACATACATACATACATACATACATACATACATACATACATCTACTTGACAAGCCATTTGCAGGTCAAATGCACAGATCTCTTAAGTTAAAAGGAAATTGCTCATGAGCTGAGAAATGCAGCTGACAAGCAGTTTAACATAAATATGTCTCAGGAATAGACATTCATATGCAATACACCATCAGTAAAAAAAAAATACAGAACACAGGTAGTCCATGACTTGTGATCACAATTGAGCCCAAAATTTCTGTTGCTAAATCAGACCATTTGTCAAGTGAGTTTTCCCCCATTTTCCAACCTTTCTTGCCACATTTGTTAAGTGAATCACTGCAGTTGTTAAAGTTAGTAACACGACTGTTAAAATGACTCTGGCCTCCCCATTGACTTTGCTTGTCAGAAGGTCACAAAAGGGGATCACATGACCCAGGGACACTGCAACCGTCATAAATCTGAATCAATTGCCAAGTGTCAGAATTTTGAACATATGACCATGGGGATGCTGCAATAGTCATCCGTATGAAAAATGGTCATAACAAAGTGCCATTGTAACTTTGAACGGTCATTAAGTGAACTGTTGTAAGTCAAGGACTACCTGTATTACAATGCATATTAGTAGTAGTAGTAGAACTGGATGAATAATGGCAAACATCTTTACTTCAAAAGACATGTGTTTATATTTGATAGGCAAAGAGTGTTATTGATGTTTTAAAAAAAATGCTGCTGACATTATTCTGAAGGAAATTCTCTTAGGACAGAAAAATGGTTTCTTTTCAAGGCTAAGTGTTCTGACACCTCTGTTTCCAGCACTCCCAGCAAACAAAATGCTTTGTTGTTTCTTTCTCATGCTTATTGCCAAACACTGCATCTTTTTAAAATGTGCAGTTAGTTTTAAACTCTTTAACTTCAGTACAGATTCAGGGCCTCTCTGTAGAAAGAGGAAATAGAGTCCCCTCTGCATTCCCTTGAATGAAAGGAGAATGAGCAGAATAATAGATCCACAGACAGTAGCTATTCTCAAGATTAGTCTGATTTGACTTTTACAGGTTCTGGAATAGGATTATTTCTTTTATGGAGGGAAAATAAAAAAAAATATTTTGGGGGGCAAAACCACATTAAGGAAAAAAATATGACTTAAAAGAAGGCTGGCTTTCTAGTTCAGATATAGAACAACAATATGATTCATTACTCCTCCAAAGCCCATCAGTCCTTTGTAATATGAGGCATAGGATGGGTGATAATTGATTGGTAATAGGAATTTGAAACTGTACATGATTGTAAACTCCATATGAGTCTTTTTATTGCTAAAAAGGCAAACTCTGCTTTAGATCAATAGTTTCAAAATCATGAAAAATAGAACTGGGAATGATATTTCAAAATAGTTTAAGATAAAGAGGACTCTATCTATCTACTTATCTATAATTTATCTCACACTTTGACAAAAAAAATAAAGAGCCAATTGGGCGTAGTCATTAAGGCATCAGGTTAAAACCAAAAAGATCATATATGTCAGTGGGATATAAATACTTCTTTGATAGATGATCCATATTCATTGTGTGGGTATGTTGGAAAGGCAGAGTTTAGGAGCTTCAGATATAAGATCCATTCTGAATCCAGTTCCATGTGGACGAAGAGATAATCTTGGTCATGATCAAAGCAGATCAAGATCATGATCAGAGTAGCCTCTTGTATACTGGTAGATTTAGTGACAAAGTGTTATATAACACAATAAAGCTCTTAACTTCTGATACCCTATCTGTTAAGCTACTGCAAAAAGGATGCAATCTCTATTAGGGATTAGGTCATCACTTACACATGTTTTTCCCTATCAGGACCATAGATGCTGAACTATAAGATCTACCCATCTACCATATAATATTCTTCTTTGTTGTTCACTAATAACTGTAACAAGGGAGCAATGTATAGGATTGTTCTTCCTCCAGTCCAATTTTTTTTAAAAATTACTTTTTCTAAGAAATTGGTTATCAAATAAAAAAGTTCAGAAATAATAAATTACAATTTGTTGTGTAAAAATACCCCATGAAGAACTCTATGGGATATTTAAAACCAGCTAATTAAAAGGCTCTTTTCATACTTATTTCTAACCACATGAAATAACCATAATAATTGCTGGACTCCATCCTTTTGCAAAAGGCAATGGAAAATGGGTGCTTTCCAAATATGACTAATTCAGTGGTAACAGCTAAAACTATAATATGATTTTGGATGAAAGAGGAAACTAGATGGAATACCACCCGTAGATCTTCAACTTTTATGTTCTGTGAAAATCGAAAAGTGGGGGTGGGGAACTTTCTTATTCAACTAATGCTTTATTTGAAAAAACAATTGCTCACCGCTTCACAGGAATCAATCCTACACAGTACAATACATTGACCTGAATCGTGACTGCAGAAAAAATACATTTCTCCTTCTTCAGCTTGCATTTTTCCATGTGGAAAAATAACTTTTTAGCCTCTTTTTAGCCCCTTTTGATTAAGATTGTACCTTATGCATTCAGTAAGATCTTCAGAGTAAATATGCACAAGATGGTAATGTAGATGTGGCTATATATGAATAATTGTATTCAAGCTTAGAAGGAGCTTGAATTCTTCTCTACATAATTAAGAACTTATTAAATTAATCCAACATATAGATTCTTGAAATTCTGTCAGTGAACACAACTTACTGGGCAATTTGGTGATGTACCAAATTCACTTCTATTGTAGGTTTGCACTGCCCTCACATGGTTTCTGATGGCCTGTATTCTTAGAATTGTTTTACTATACCATTTCCAAGTATTGTGTTTTTTTACTCTCTGATTTCCAGATATTGCTCCAGGTTGTCTACCAAATGATAGCACATATCAGAAGCTCCTTGAGGTTTTTCTGTTCATCAGTTTTACCAGATGACCTACTTGTGAAGCAAATCCACATCCTTTCTATCTGCTCACAGTCTCCAACAAGCCTTTTTAAATTCCTGTGAAGAAAGTAACACTTAACATTTTCATTAACAGATGTAGTATGAGAAAATATGAGGATTTGTGACACGCTTTTGGAGATAATTTCTCTAAAATACCAACATGGGTGCTATTCCAGAGAAAACTGCAAATTACTGTTTAGTCTAATTATATAGAATTATTTTCGCTTGCTATCTGGCAATATGGTTATATTGTGTGGAGAGGTTCTGCTAACCTTGTCCCATTATAATAGTGGATTCTCCAATCAACCCAAAAGAGATTGACTTCAAAGCAGCTGGAACCATTACTTCCTCAATGAAGCTTTTGCAAATGTCTTAAGCCTATCCAATAGCCCCATCTGCTTTGAAGCAGTTAGATGCCAAATTGGGTTTTAAGTAATCCTCACTTAATCATGTAGATTACTGTAACAATTTATTGGCCAGTTGTGAAGTTTTAGGGAAAAGCTTGAGTGAGTGACAATGGAACAAGTATTTAAATGAATTGTTTATATTCATTTCAGTTAAGATTCAGGCTAAGATTTTACATTGAAAAAAGTATGGTTATAGTGCTAGATATCGCTGTCACCTATTGGGTCATCCTTTGAAAGTTCAGGTAGTGCAGTCTGATGTGATCAGAATAATATGAAATTTTAGGTTGAATGTAGTTTACCCCAAAGATCAATGATTATCTAAGAAGATTATTTATCATAAATAGGAAAATATTTATGCAGTTTCTCAATCATCATAGTGGTTTCAAAGGTGCATTTTTCAAAAGGTAATTGGACTTCTTTGTTTTTCTTTGAAGATATTTCACTTCTCATCCAAGAAGGTTCTTCAGCTCTTGAAGAAGCTTCTTGGATGAGAAGCAAAACACCCTCAAAGAAAAACAAGAAAATTCAGTTGCTTCTTGAAAAAAACATGTTTGGGACAAGTAGGAAAATAGCAATAGCACTTAGACTTATATACTGCTTTATAGTGCTTTACAGCCCTTTCTAAGTAGTTTACACAGTCAGCATATTGTCCCCAACAATCTGGGTCCTCATTTTACTGACCTCGGAAAGCCATCTAAGTCTAAGTCAATCTTGTGCTGGTGGGAATCAAACTACTGAATTGCTGGCAGTTGGCAATCAGCAGAATTAGCCTGCAATACTGCATTCTAACCACCACACCACCATGGCTCTAATTATAATGGCAAGGGTAGTTCAATAGTCAATATTTACTTACCTAAATAGGTAAACAGAATGACCATAGGCAAACAATAATGAAGTGGGAACAAGAACAATTTCCAACTTCCTGATAGCTTCCCCATTGACTTTGCTTGTGGGTGGCTAGCAGGAATAATTGGAAATAATGGTACCATGTGATCAGAGGGCTACTGCAAAGCCATGGCTTTGCGAATAAAATGGGTCTGAACATAATGAACATTTCAATTCATAGGAATGATGGTCCACATTCTTTCAATTAGCAGATTTCAGGTATTTTGTTTCAAAAATTGTTGTGGCATAATGTACTGTTTGGGCTAACTTGAGGGTACAAACAAACAAACAAACAGATCAATACAATCCAAATTTTAGTAGTCTATAAATGAATATAAAACAACTGGATAAAGTCTTTGGGATTTGGACCAAGAAGCCAGTGTATATAAAGTAGCTGAATCGTACATAATGGAGACATTCTGGTTTAATGGTTACTGGGTCTAGGAATTTGGGGAAAGGGAGATTAGCTACTGAACATTGACCACCAGGCATGGTCAGGGGACTAATTTAATTTTCCATCAAATGTGGATAGTCAAAATTTATGAGGGCAAAATCCTCTACTGGGAATTAAACTCGTGGAACTTCACACTTAAGATGCCTATATAAGGTGCATAAGCTTTAGAAGCTATCTAGGTCTCCAAGCTCAATGGTTACAGAAAGGAATATTTGAATGGTACATAGACATCCTTCCCGTAAAGTCTCATAGCAGAGAGATATAAATGTTACATTATGCCTTGCTCCTATGTGCATGCATTGCTCCATCCATTGCTGTTCTATCATCATCAGCCCTGCCTATTCTTAGGGCTATGAAGGTAAAGGATTTGATAGTAACCAATTTGTCCTACAGCCCATAAAAGCCTTTACAGGTACATCTAGTCTTAATGGAGTATATGACATAGATTCCAAGAATCTAGATTGAAAACTGCCCGTTCAAAGTATTGTATGTGTTAAAGGTTCTAAAGGGGTTAAGGTCCATATAAATGAAGGAACATTTCCTACTATATAAACTATCAGAGCATTATAATATTCAGAGTTTCTCTATAGTACAATCTACACCGAAGTAAATTATATGTGTATGCAAGACACAGCTTATTGGGAAAGGTGCTCCAATCTTGTAATGCTCCCCTAAAGGACATATGCTTAGCCCTAACACCATTTTCTCTTTATTGACAAGTTATTTCTAAATTGCAGCATTTTGAATTATTTTATACTTACCTTAGCACAATCTGCCCATCACAATGTCATTTTATGCTAATGCTGTAAGTTATTTAAATATTATATTTATCTCAGCCTTTTTATGTACAGCATAAATTCACTTTTGATAAAGGGCAGTTTTAAAAATCTTTAAAAGACCGGGCTTGTTTTAGAGATTACAACGCCCAGAGTTTTCTTCTCTCTTATCAAAATCAGGCTCCTAGTTTTCTCATTCATCCCTTGGAACAAGCAGGTAGACAACAGTTTCCCACTCCTTGCCTTTTGTCCCCTTTGTATTTAATTTAGCATTCTGCCACAGGATGCCTACCAATCGGCTGGAGTCTTTTGATAAGTTCAATGAGAGATAGCAATGCAGCTGCCATTAGGGGAAACAATTTGCTGCTGAAGAGTTGTACTTTGTACAGCTGATAACCTTTCCAAGAAATAAAGTGGAACTAGGACATGAAATCAGAATGCAAATCTGGCTCTGGTTCATTTAGTTAACCCTGACTAGATTGCTTCAGGGTAGGAGTAACAGAGTCTGTAGTGTTGCTAAAGTATTCCAGATTCCAGTCAGCCTGTAAGTTTTATGACCATCTAAAGATTTATTATGCCATAAAGGTTTCAAGGACCACAGTCCATAAATGCATGACACACAGTTCATAATCTTCATAGATCAACTTTTAGTACCATGGCTCTTTTGGTGTCAACAGATACAGAAAAAGTAAAAAGAGAACTGCTCTGTGCCAGTTTGATATGGATACATATTTGTTACTCTGGACAGAGAATAAACAATTGAGAACCTGCTGGACTGCATATAGTAAATTGGAATTTGATTGGAGCCAAACAGCATTCCTTAGAGTTTCAAGCTGCATAATTGAAATATTAACTCACCTTACTACATTGTGGGTTTTTTTTTTAATGGTGAATGTTTTAAAAATGATAGAGGTCAAAATTTAAATATATAGTGATACCCACCCCATCTCAATTAAAAAGTAGCACAGACTTAAAAGATGTTACATAGACTATGTGGTCCATTTCCCTTCAATATTAGGAATCCCACCATCTCTAATAGGTTTCATTACCTAATTACTCCCACTAATTAGAGTATTCTAAAATTCAATTGGACTCTTATTTTTTTACAACACAGATCCATTTTTCTATGCTCTGCACTCAATAGAGAGCAATACTTGACCTTCTATGGAATGTCTTTTTAGGTATTTGATGAATGCTGTCATAGTCGCACTTCATCTTCTCTTGTCCAGGATGAACATATCCAGTTTCTTCAATCTCCTTTTAAGGCAGTCCTCGACTTACAACAGTTCATTTAGTGACTCTTCAAAGTTACAACAGCACTGAAAAGAGTAACGTATGACTGTTTTTAACACTCAATACCATTGTAGCATCCAGATGGTCACATGATTGAAGTTCAGATGCTTGGAAACTGACTCATATTTATGATGGTTTCCGTGTCAGTTTTTGTAACCTTCTGACAAGCAAATTCAATGGGTAAGCCAGATTCGCTTAACAAGCATCTTACTAACTTAACAACTAGTGATTCGCTTAATAGCTGTGGCAAGAGAGGTCGTATAATGGGGCAAAACTCACTTAACAAATATTTCACTTAGCAACATAAATTTTGGGCTCAATTGGGGTTGTAGGTCGAGAACTACTTATATAGGCCTTATGTTGCTAAGTTGTTGAGCATTTCCATTATCCTCTCTTAATCTCCTGTCTGACCTCTTTTCAAAGTTGTTTGCCAGACTCTCCCATTAACACCTACACTAAGTCTCCTACATAGAGGAGCATAGTAGGAAAAGGCAGAGGGAGGGCTTATCACTGAAACACAGTGTGAAATTTGCTGCTGGTAGCATTGAGTAGGTGTGTAAGACAGTCATGAGCCTACAATTGTCCTCATGACACATTGGTCCCACACCAAGTATTGATGCTCTATTCTGTGCCAATATATCAGGCAACTGGATGGCCATGTTTGAAAAGATCTCCTTACAAAGATCTTGTAATGCTATATAATTTTAATATATAAAAAGTTTAATATCAAATTAAATGGTTTATTCAGGGTTGACATAGTACCAGTTCAAAAGTGGCGACTAATCCCCTTTCCTCGTTTTCCATTCTGTGCGCTGCCTATTTGCAACTGCTGGAATTATCCTTCCTTTGAGCTATGTGATACTGCTGAAGCCGTCTTGCCAATTCTTCCACCTTCTCAATGCTGGAAAGGGAGGTATTGCTGCTGCTGCTGCTGCTGCTACTACTACTGCTGCTACTGCTATAAGTGCTAGGCTGGTCCGAGGTGCTTTGATGGTACACAGAAGCAAAGTGAGAGCCCCAGAGATCCTTGTGTGGCCTATAGTCAGAAGCCCTTGAAGACAGACAGATCTTTTCAGCACTTGAGGAAAAACTGAGCGGGAAGGTTTTGGAAGCAGCTGCCAGCACAAAAGAAGATTAAGGGAGAAAGAATTGAGTGAGAACAGTGGAAACTGATTTGCTGACTCTTAGCCAGAGACAACAGGACACATTGTTAGCAATGCAGGTATTCCTCAACTTACAACTATTCATAGAGTGATCATTCAGAGTTACAACAGCGCTAAAAAAAGTAAGTTATGACTGTTGCTCATATTTATGACTATTGCAGCATCCCCATGGTCACATGATCAAAATTCAGATGCTTGGCAACTGGCATGTATTAGTGATGGTTGCAGCACCGTGGGGTCATGTGATCACCATTTGCAACCTTCTGACAAGCAAATTCAGTGGAGAAGTTACATTCACTTAACAACCGTGTTATTGACTTAACTGCAGTTAAGTCAATAACTTAACTGTGGCAGGAAAGGTCATAAAATGGGACAAAAGTAACTTAACTGTCTTGCTTTGCAACAGAAATGTTTGGGCTCAATTGTGATCATAAGACAAGGACTACCTGTAATGCAAACTATTCTATAGAATAAAGAGACAAGTGAATTAATGTGGCTGAAATATATCAAGTTTGTTTAGTGACCATTCAAAGTTACAATGACACTGAAAAATGTGACTTATGACCATTTTTCACACTTGGACAGTTGCGACGTCCTCATGATCATGTGATCAAAATTCAGATTCTTGGCAACTGACTGATATTTATGATGGTTGCAATGTCCTGGAGTCACGTTTGCGACCTTCTGACAACCGATGTCAATGGGGAAGCCAGAGTCAATTAACAACCATGTTACTAAATTGACAACTATCTCGCTTAGCAACAGAAATTTTGGGCTCAATTGTGGTCATAAGTCAAGGTCTAGCTGTATGGAGCTCCTCCATCAGCAATAACTTCTGACATGGTGTAACAGTAAGCATGTTGTTATGGATCAAAGAATGCATGGGTGGAACTCTGCTGTCATGTATGGCAATATGATGGATGGATATATAGAAATGTAGAAAAAAGGCTTCATGGTTTTTGTTCACTTGTAACCACGAACAAAAGTGCTTCAACCATGGATGGGAAGCCAAGTAGCTTTCAGATGTTAGATTTCTTACATCCACAGCTAATAGTGAGGAACACGGAAAAAAAATGCCCCACAACATTAGGAAGCCATGATTTCCCAATTCTTGAATCATTGGTTTTAATAAGATTTTTGTTAATGTATTAAGGATCAAGGTGCTACTAGTGTGAGGATTAGAATACAAGAGAGAATCTATGACTTGATCATCAGAACGTGTACACTTCTTGGTGATCAACCATTTGTTTTACTGAGCAATTTCGTGGCTTCTTGGATGAGAAGTCAGAACTGAAGAAGCTTCTTGGATGAGAAACAAAACATTTTCAATGGAAAAAAAACAAGGAAGTCCAGTTGTCTTTTGAAAAGCACCTTTGGGACTACCAAAGTCAAGATTATCAGGCCTGACTTCAAAAGTTGTTAAACATACTTGTTGAAAGTAGTTATCATATCTCTCTTGAGTCTTAATAATAGGGCCCACTGATCATGATAAAATCAATTTGAGATCCTAAACCTATTTTTAAAAGATGTACAACTATATAAGAACCATGCCATAAAATGGCTGATTCACACAACATACTGAGGCAATTGTTTGCCTTTCCATAAACTTTTCAGCCCCACTTTATCCTAATCTAGTGTGCTATGTAAACTCATTCAATATGTGGTGGCTTTGAATTTGACCTAAAACAATGCGCAAACTCAGTGATTATATTGTACAGTATAAATGTTGACTTAGTATTACTACTTTACAGAAACCTTATTGAATTTCACAAACCACCCACCCCCACTCTAAATAATCATACAATGCATTAAATCACAAACTAATCATATTTTAGTCTTCTATGATGCACAAACACAATTCACATGGTCAAATTGTGGTTCAATGTGTCATGTAAATTCACAAAATTGTGGAATGATTGAAATGAGAAAATCATGATTAAGAATGTTTTATAAACACTTTGTGTTTTATTGTTGTCATGTGTTATGATTTTTGTGTACAATATTACAATAAAAGACGCAAGAAAACATTGTATCAATAAAGGGAAGTAAAGTTAATGAAACTAAAGACCAAGGAAAATATAATAATATAATACGAAGTCAACAAGATTATAATTTAGACAAGAGATGGATAGTTTCTAGTAAATGGAAGATGCAAACATTCCATCAAGTCAGCAAATTTCAATACTAACTCATTCATTTCAGAATTTACTATTTAAAATTCATCTTCTGCAGTTCTACAAAACATGCAAAACTAAAAAATGAATATTTATTATGAGTCAGGTGCTATCACTCTGCTGCAGCATAATAACTCTGAGTAGTTCCTAAATTAAACCATTTAACTGTTAAAAATTACTTGTCTACTTCAAATGGAATACATTACAAAAGACTGGGTTCATTCTTCATGCAAGACATAAACCATTATCCATGGTTTACGATTGTTTGATTTGTACACTGCTAATGTGGTAAGTGCATTTTGGTTTAGTGTGAAAAGTGAACCCAGACATAACGTGATGACTACAACTTGTTCTACAAACCTTGATTTAAATTTTTTGGGTGAGATTGTGTATAAACTAAGTCATTTAGTTTCACAAGAAAAGTCATAAAATGGGACAAAACTCACTTAACAAATGTCTCGCTTAGCAACAGAAATGTTGGGTTCAATTGTGTAAGTTGAAGACTATCTGTTATTTGGGGTTTCTGAGCCCTCCTATCAGATCAATGACCTCGACAGTGATGCTAGCAGGAGCATAAGCCTAACATTTCAACGAGTTGGGTGCCAGATGATGATATCAACGTAATGGTCACTCATTTAATTACTGAAGAAAAGCATTGAACTATCATAAATAGATTTTGAGATCGTGAGGTAGTCAAGGCAAAGCCAGAATGGCATCAGATCACTGATGGGGCCAGTCTTGAAATATTCTCAGTTTGTGCCCTGAGAAATAAATGTTTCTCAGGGCACAAACCATTTTAACATGGTCTTGTGAGAGGTATGAATCAAGGAAATCTGAAATTAATAATAAAATTGAAATGTGATATATTGCATTCTGTGTTTTTTAAGAATAAGGGCTTTAAAAATAAATGGAAAGGCCAATCAGAATGGGATAATTTAAAAAAAAAAAGATAATTATATACTAAACCATTCAAGGGATGTCCATACAAAGGAATGAATGACAATGATGTTTAAAATTAAAAAGGACATCGTTAGATGTGTGATTGGCTAAAATTGAATGGAGTTACAGAATCATCTATAATATACTACGTAAACTCTTGTTCCTGTAACTTTTAACATAACATTGCATCCCAGAGCAAAAAAATTTTGAACCAAGCTATCTCATTATGTCTCTAACTGACATAATGTGTCCAAAATCTGGGAACCACGATTCCCATGGAATTGGAATTTGGCATAATTTATAAAACATTTAATGACATAAAAATTATCACAAAATGATTTATGATCTAATATAGAGGTCTCCAAACTTGGCAACTTTAAGATTTGTGGACTTCAGCTCCCAGAATTCTCCAGCCAGCGTAGCTGGAGAATTAGGAGACTTCTGATCTAATACAAAGTGTCATAAAACATTTCCTACGCTGATGTTTGACTGTGCTGTACATTCAGATGCTGAATGTATTCCAATTTTCTCAGTCAAGGCTGTACAACAGAAGTTCTGCCACTGAGGCATTGGGGAATCTGGTAAGGATATACCTCTGAATGCTAGTATCATATCCATAATATTTATTATATTATTATAGCCATAATATTTTTTATATTTATATCCATTATATCTATATCCAGAATTTTTGTGCAGTGTTTCCGATGTGATTCTGAAAAGTTATTTGGAGTTCAAGGGAGTACACAGCATCTCTCAGCAAAAGATAACAGATATTTTGAAAACCAGTGGGGGGAAAAATCACAACATTTCAAAGAGGAAAAGATCAAAGTGGCTTTTTGAACAAGGCATGTGATAAGCAGAGAAACATGGACGATGGAAGCCTTCCGCACACACTATGTGTACAATGATGTTAATACAGGTAGTCCTCGACTTACAACTGTTTGTTAAGTGACCATTCAAAGTTACAACACACTGAAAAAAGTGCCATTTTTCACACTTGTGACCACTGCAACATTCCCATGGTCATATGATCAAAATTCAAATGCTTGGCAACTGACTCGTATATATGACAGTTGCAGTGTCCCAGGGTTATGTGATCACTTTTTCTGACTTTCTGACAAATAAAGTCAGTGGAGAAGCCAGATTCACTTAACAACCGTATTACTAACTTAAAAACAGCGATTCACTTAACAGCCATGGGAAGGAAGGTTGTAAAATGGGGCAAAATCCACATAATAAATGTCTTGCTTAGCAACAGAAATGTTAGGTTCAGTTGAGGTCATAAGCCGAAGACCTGTATTAAGCAAGAACAAGGAAAGTTATTTCAACCAATGGAGGAATATAACAAGAAAAGAAAAATGAAAGATATTTTTGTAAAGACTGAGCCAATCACAAATTTGTGCTTAGGATGCAAATATTCAAGAATAAGGCTAATATCTGATACAGGCTAATGAGATGAAAAAAAGATGGAAATACTATACTGGCATTAAGGGCATTCATAGTAAGTCAATATTTCACCAAAATAATGATGTACTTATGTGTGACATGAAAAGGGCAGAGCCTGTGTCACAGTGTAGGTTTTGTCATTTGTGTATACACATCCTCTATCACTGAAATCTTTTTCAAATAGAATTATGGACTATTATAGACAAAAGATTTGATTAATGGGATTAAATTTAAAAATCAATTCCAAGAGAAAGTGAGGTACAACAGACAAGAGATCAGTTATTAATCAGGTAAAGATAAAATACCCATGGGATAATTTAAGAGACAAAACAGGCAGTGTGAAAGCAAAGATTGGCAGGGAACAT
>JAOYMU010000010.1:25847270-25859110 GCA_025802295.1 Psammodynastes pulverulentus
ATAAACATACATACATACATACATACATACATACATACATACACATACAATGTACACATGCAACAAAATTCACATGACATCCAGAGACCAGACCCAACACGCACACTCACACCCACATAATAATCCCCATCCACCCATCATGGCACCCAAGGTAAAACCATACACCTCAACCATAAAACCACATCAACAGCAGAACACACTTAATCTCAAATGCCTGAGGGAAAAGCTAGGTCTTTAGAGCTTATGAAAGGCTACCAGGGCCAGAGCAATCCAGCTGTCTGGATAAGATGCTGTCACTGAGAAGACCTAACTCCAGAGCCCAATAACATGATACTGTTTCATAGGGGAGGGCGGCTCAAAGTGTGTGTTTTCTCGTGTAGATTTGGTGAGGGAAGAGGAAACATGAGCAGGATACAAATGCATCAAAGGCTCTTCCTTAATTGCTACCTGTGTTTCAGAGAGTGGGACTTAGAAGGCCCAAGAGAAAGATTTTATTGTTCAGGTAAGTTCAAGTGGTCCTTAATTTGTCTTACAACCATGAAAGAAAAAAAATCACTGCCCACATTTGTTCCTTTATGCAAAGCATTTCTAGAGAAACAAAGCTACCCATGGGACAATATATAATTATCACAGAAGGCAAAATACCAAGTTTCAAGGAGGATAATTACACTTAAAGCCAATATTCAAGAGAAAGTCTCCTGCCTGGTTTCTTAAGCAACATTTTTTTAAAAAAATTAATTGTCTTAACCAAAAGAATACAGATTAATTTTGGCTGAAAACAAGTAACAATGTTAATGCCTATTTAAAATGTTTAAATTATCTTTTGTAGAAGCGTTGTTCTTCCCTTTTTTTTTTGGCTGGACTTAATTATCAGGAGCAGGGACAAGGATTGCAATTTGCACACATTGCAAATGTCTACCTGGTTCTGACATAAGAAGGCATGGTTTTCTATTCTGAATAGAAGTTGACACAAGTCCCAGTGTCAGGAACTCTGTCTCCCCTTTTCAAATAACAAGTGATTTAACTTCCACTCCTCTTTTTTTTTAATCCAGTATTTTCTGTGTTTTTCAGTTGGTACAAAATACTGTAAGGCAACTTACACAGGATATATAATTTAAATCAGATTTTATGGATTGTTAGATTAGTACAGTGTTGGCGAACCTTTTCGGCACCAAGTGCCGAAAAAGAAACGTGCGTGCACGGGGGAGCACCGGAAACCGGAAGAGCATGTGCACCAACCACCTGGTCTTCCGGTTTCTGGTGTGCATGTACGCGCAAAGACCAGCTGGCATGGGCACCGGGGAGCTGCTCTTCCACTTTCCAGCACTCCCATGCATGTGGAGACCAGCTGGATGATGCATATGCGTGCATCGGAACCAGGAAGAGCAACGGGTGATGGCTGGCGTGCCCAGAGAGATGGCTCTGCATGCCACTTTTGGCACACGTGCCATAGGTTCACCATCACAGGATTAGTAGATCTAATACCCTAGGTGCTGTTTAATATTAAATCCAATTTAAATAGTGTCAATGCCATTGCATAGGGAGGAGGCAAGTGACAAACATGAACTATGATATCACAGTACATATGCCTCACAATTCACATATCTGCACCCGACATTCGATTGCAAATAGGAAAGGTAGGATTTGCATAGCAGTGTCATTGTATATATCATCATAGCTTTCTGCCAATGGCTATGATCATTGCATTTGTGGCTCTTAACACTGTATAATTGTCTGTGATGCATCATTTATTAATGTTTTTACAAATAGTTTTGAGAACTGGATGGGACTGAGAAGAATTGTGTTTTTCAAGTAAGATAAATTCTGATATTGAGCAAGGGTGAAAATAGTAATTAAAAGCTAAACTGCATAGGTTATCGTAGCCTAAGTATTTACATACAGCAGATGTTACATTCCCAAGACATATATTTCTTTATTAAAACTGAATGAATTGTGCAATAGTTTCCTGTCCAAATTTTCCAATCTTCTGATCGTATACATTTTCCTATTTTAAACTTAAGTTCAAAAATCTTGACATATATTTCTGTGAAAGGTCTTTAAAGCCAATTTCATTTGTATGTCATTTCATTTCTATCACAGAAAACAAATCTTCAAATACCAAGATTTACTACCTAAACACATAATCTCCCAAGAGACTTGGATCATCATTCCTCTCATTAACACTTTTCCAAGTTTTGATCCTCTCTGTAAACTTATCTCAGGAAACCTATACTTCATAATAAGTCGTCAAGGGTATGGATTTCATCCAATAAGTACCAGTCAACAGCTGCTACAATTGTGGGAAATGAGCACTGCTAGCTGTCTTTATCACCATCACTGCTTACAGCTTAACTGCTTCTGAGATCTACCCAGAGTTCTCTTGAAGAAAAAGATTTTTTTCATCACCATCCCAATGACAGAACACAAAATTGTGTCAATGGCAAACATAACAACACACATTATTTTCTCTCACAATGCATATGGGATTCACTCTCCAACAATGCATGAAAGGCCAAGAATTAAGAGTTAGGATAATTTGTATCAATGGCAGTAAACTAAAAACCAGATTTTGAAAGAGACAAACACTCACTATAAAGGTTGTCTTTGAAAACTTGGACAGCACAAATCTAAGGATGTTGGTGGTGGTTTGTTCTCCGAGCTTGTTGTTCAGTTTCTAAATGTTTCATCACCAGAGTAGGTAACATTGTGAGCTGAACTTTGATTGAAGTGCCGTTTCAGTTCTCTTCTGCTTTTGTAGGTCTTATGTGGTCCGTTGGACTGACTGACCATGTCAGAGCTATAAAAGCAGAAGAGAACTGAAACAAGATGCTTCAATCAAAGTTCCGCTGGTGATGTTACCTAGCCTGGTGACAAAATGTTCAGAAACTGAACAGGCTCGGAGAACAAACCACCAGCAGCATCTACAACCCGAGCTACACATATTTTCCAACATTTCTAAATCTAAGGATGTGTAAATAATATGCATTAAAAATGAAAGTGATAATTCCTGATTATTCCAAATGAATAAAATCTGAACCTTTTCAGTAGTCATTTTACTTAGTTTATTTCACTTTAGAAGTTATCTATTCAACATTTAATTTAGATACTGTACATTGTATATCTAAAGATTCTATGTACTGGAATGACACCAAATCTCTGGAAATTTTTGTTTGAGTCCTATATCTGTCTTGATATAGGAACAAAGTCAATTCTCATACATTGAATGGACAGCCCTTCACATCATATTGCCACCAGTATGGACCCAATCCTGAAAGCATTTTTCCTTTGGAAACAACCTCTGTGAAATCTGCTTCCTTAGATATTTTGCTTGCTCACTCTATAGTCATATGAGCTGTAGTTGTCCCTGAAGACTGAGCCAAACTGTTTCAACTGATGGTTGCTAGAATTTAGCAAGCTGTCTTTTCCCTTGCTGCCCATCATGGAATTATTGAAAGTTACAAAATTATATCAAGAACACCTGGAAAAGAAAATTACTGAGTTTTTTGAAAATCAGAGGTTCAGCAATAAATAAATGAAGCAGCTCAGGGTCACTTCTATGTACAAAACTATGTTGGTCTTTATTTAAAGAACTGTATTAAATAACATATAATTATTACTCCTCACATCCTGGACATAGACTGTTTCAACTCCTCCCCTCAGGACACCGCTATAAAGCATTGCATGCCAAAACAATTAGACACACAATTTTTCCCTCATGCTATCACTCTGCTAAACACATAATTACCATAGCACTGTTCTTTGCCTAAGGATATCTAATCATGTAATAGAACTGTATTACTATTATACTTCTCTCCTTTCCTATTACCTACTCTTATTGGTATCTTATGACTATCTCTTTGTGGATTGTATCTTATGATTTATGATTGTATCTTTTGAATTATGATTTAACACTTTGTTGCTTGTATGTATACTGACAACTTTCACCCTGAAGACAGATTCCTTGTGTGTCCAATCATAGTCGGCCAATAAAGAATATTCTGTTCTATTCTGTTCTGATCTGTTCTACGCTATATTGTCAGAAAAAAATGTATAGAATGTGCAAGTCAAATTTCTGTGTTAAGGTAACTGCTCAAAATCGCATGGAACTGCAAGATAGGTAGTGAATAACTTTAATAATTAATATTTAGTCATCTAAGGTTCTATTAGATGTTTGATTTATGCCATCATTAACTTTTTAGAACAACCAACTACAACATTCTAACTTCTATTAGCATCAACACACTAAACTTGTTATGTGCTCACTCTTTCAATTTAAATATTTTATACCAACTTTACTTTCCAAACAAAGTATGTTAGAATGCAAATGCTGTTCTTTTTAAGCACACTGGAGGGTGGGGAAGATTTTTTTTTTAAAGTGTTGTTCTGATCCCTTTTCTGCTGGTGAAAAGCTCTCACACAGTAATAACTAGGAATTACATCATAACTATAGCAATAATGTCAGCTAAATGCCCAGGATTATTTGTATTCCCATTTAATGTGTTAATAAGATGCAGCATACTGAGCATTTCTAGAAGATTACTACACTTTGTGACTGATTGAAACCACACCACAATTCACTCATAAAAAGAAAAGCACAGGAATAATTTTAGGATTTCTCAGCCCATCTATTGAAATATAAACCGGGTACCTAGAGAGAAGGAGACGGAAAACTTCCCTCTAACAGGAAAATCCAGTAGAGAAATATAGTTAGATATAGGAAATTATTAAACAGCTGCTGAATCAAAATTAAGAGTAATTAGGAAGGAGAGCGACGAAGAGCTTCACAGTCCTGAACGATTTTGAAGAAAAAGAACAAGAAATTCATATCCTTTCTTCTCATGTCAACTGTATGCCATTTTCCTTTGTTTTCACCTTTCCAAGATCTGCAATTCACTCTTGTGATCTGGGGACTAGAGAAAATCAACCAAGCATGCAGAGTTAATTTTTCCCTACCTGTGTGGGAAAACTTTAATTCACTTATCTATCAAATGGATTTTGATAAACCTTTGAGGATGAGCCCCTCACAAGATAGCTGATGATAAAAGAGAGAACAAAGATGAATGCAAGCGGTAAAAAGCATCAACCTAGGGGTTGACAATAAATCAAACAATATTTGGAGGATTATTCTTTTAAAAAGAAAATATCATTGGGGATAATTTATTTATTTATTTGATTTGTCAATCGCTTACAAGATACTAGATATAAGAATAAACATATGTAACTTAAGTGTAAATACAGGAAATAGATACGAATAATTGGGGACAATAAGACAGGGACGGTAGGCATGATTGTGCACTTATGCACGCCCCTTATATATTTGGAGTCCACATCATCACAGTTATAAGGGAAACAATGGCACAAAAGTGGAAGGGTGTTCATCTACCTCTATCATACTGCAATACATAAAAACAGCCGCTTCAGCTACTCAAAATCAAGCGGGGAAGACTATGTTCAAACAACAAAGACCTGGAAAAGCAAAATTGACTACTTTGCTTAAAGAAAAGAAAATAGGTATTTTTGTTTCCACATGGAAATCGCTTCTGAACCTCATGCTTGACATGGAAAAGAATGAAACTTTTTGGGTTTCTGAGTTTTACAGATTAGGCTGATTTTGTAGAAATGACTGGTTCATACTATTACAGTAAAACAAAAAGTTGTGATTTGTTGTTAATGCCTTATTCTACTGTAACAGATAGAGTTGGAAGTCAATGCTTCTTTTTCTTTTTCTTTCCCTACCCTTCCTCACTTTTCTTTCCCCTTTCCCCTTTCCCCTCCCTGTCCTCTTATTTGCTTTTGTATTTTGTGTTTTATAATCCAATAACCCAATTAAAAAAGTACATGGCAAACAACAAAGACTCATAGAATTTGCTCCTTAATTACCCACCTGTTTTATTGTATTTACATTTATTTAGAAAATTTATATTGCTGCCTACTTGCACATGGCAACTCAGAGCAGCTTACAAGGATATAGAAGCAGTGTATGAAAGAAATAAAAATAAAAATAATAAAATAACCCCTCAACCCCCATCCAATTTTCCTGGGGGAGAGTGGATTGTTCAGACCTAGATGTATCCATGTTTGGAAAAAAAAAGTTAAAATAGAACCTCCGGTTTAAAAAGCTTTCTCCTAAAGAATTGCAATCTTATTGCACATCCATCTCGTTTTGTTCAAAGATTCTTACATAGAATAACAGAGTTGGAAGAGACATGGAGGTCATCTAGTCCAACCCCCCTGCTCGAGCAGGAGAGTCTATTCCAAATATTAATCTCTACCTAGGATCAAACTCACAGCCTCCTGATTCTTGACTCATCTTTTCAAATCATCTATAATTTTCCCATGATGGTGATTTCTAAACAATCAGAAATAATGCTTCCTCTTTGGGTCAACTTTGGAAATTAAACGTTTGTTGGATTGCCCCCAAAAAAATGCCCCCCAAAAGCTACTGTGTTATGAGAGCTAGTTTGGTGTACTGAACTGACTAAGGCACCAGGCTAGAAACCAGGAGTCTGTGAATTCTAGTTCTACCTTGGACACAAGGCTATCTGGGTGTTCATGGACCAGTCACTCTCTTTCAGCCCTAGGAAGCAGGTAATGGCGATCTAATTCCAAAATCTTGCCAAAGTAAACTGTAGGGATTGCTCCAGGAGTCAAGACTGATGAGAGAGAGAGAGGAGAGAGAGAGAGAGAGAGAGAGAGAGAGAGAAAGAAAGAAAGAAAGAAAAGCAAAGCTGGTTGAGGAATTCTGGGAGTTGAAGTCCACAAGTCTTAAATTTGCCACAGTTGGAGACCCCTGATCTAGAGCTTGTCTGTCAGAATCAGACCAGAATTTAAAATGGGCCCCTATAAAAAGGAAAGGGAGAATAGTATGTTTCTCCCTTTTCACTTTAAATGTTTTCCCCCTTAACCCCCCTCCCTTTATTTATGCCAACTGCTCAGACAGATTTGAGAATTGGGCAGCCTTACAAATCTATTAATACAGGTAGTCCTCGACCTAGAACCACAATTGAGCCCAACATTTCTGTTGCTAAACAAGACAATTCTTAAGTGAATTTTGCCTCATTTTATGATTTTTCTTGCCAAAGCAGTTTAGGTGAATCGTTGTTAAGTTAGTAACATGATTGTTCAGTGAATCTGGCTTCCCCATTGACTTTGCTTGTCAGAAGGTTGCAAAAGGTGATCACGTGACCCAGGGACACTGCAAACATCATAAATATGAACCAGTTTCCAAGCATCTGAATTTTGATCACATGAACATGGGGACACTGCAACAGCTGTAAGTGTGAAAAACAGTCATAAGTCACCTTTCCCAGTGCTGTTGCATCTTTGAACAGTCACTAAATGGACTGTTGTAAATGGAGGACTACCTGTAAATCAATCAGGGGAGCACTCGTCTTTTGTAGCTTAGGCACTGCCATTGCATGTTCAATTTGTCATATGATAGCAATAGCACTTAGACTTATATACTGCTTTATAGCGCTTTTCAGCCCTCTCTAAGAGGTTTACAGAGTCAGCATATTGCCCCCAACAATCTGGATCCTCTTTTTACCAACCTCAGAAGGATGGAAGGCTGAGTCAACCTTGAGCCTGGTCAGATTCGATCTGCCAAATTGCAGGCAGCTGGCTGCAAGCAGAAGTAGCTTGCAATTACTACACTCTAACCTCTGTGCCACCGAGGCTCAATGATCCCACCCACCCACTCACCTTTTTAGGGCCTTTCCCCATTGCTGCTACCAATCCATCATTGAGTCATGGAGGCACAAAATTTGCTGCCTCCACTGTCAGGTCTTGTCCAGTTTCTACTGCATCTGTTTCAAGTCATTATCAAAAATGTACAAAGCAAATGTCATGCTTAGAACTATTAATGAGCCAAGAATAAAGCACCATAGTTCCCTGAGATATCTGTGAGAAAAAAAGTCTGGTCCCAATACCCCCCAAAATGATACTGGAGGGACAGAAATGTTACAAAAATGGACAAGCAAAATAATTAGCATATAAAGCAGCTTTTCTTCATATGAGAAGTTACAATATCAAGGCAGGAGCCTGAAAAAGATGCTATTCTGTAAATAGATTCCCTGTTAAAGTTAATAGGGTTTTTAAAGCAGTTGTCATTTTTATTCAGGATCCCTTGGACAGTTAAAAAAAAAAATGAGCTGCTGATAAATTTTAGAAAATATTGTGTTTGCAAAAGTTTCAGATTTCTTCTGGAAAAAAAGTTTGAAAAACGTGCAATCTTAATGCGGTTGCCTGAGCTGCTGTTAAATAAGTGGCATTTGCAAATTATCTGTGTGAAATCACAGTGTTCATAACAGGAATTGCTTAGTTCTCTTCACTCCGGATAATTTTTTTTATTAACATACACAATTTGGCAAGCAATACTTTCCCCTTCTGGAAACTTCTACACATTCACTTCAAACAGACTTAAGAGAATATACAAATGATCTCTATTTTGAAACAGGTGATCTTCCCCAATTCACTTTCTCAGAAAAAAAAATATTAATTTCACTCTTCCCTAAAACACAGGAAATAGGGGGCGTTTTGCTGAACTAACTGAAAATGGTACTGAAATAACTTTTTTTTTCCTATAAAGCAAATTGCTTTGCGAGTTATAAAAATGTTCCTTTACATTATTATTTAACATTTTAGCTCTGTCTTGTTTATGACACTATATTTTATAAAATGCACCACATCAGAAGCAGCAGGGGGCATAACTTGCTGCAATCTTTTCTGGGTTTTTTTTATTTCTCCCTTGGAAAGTACCAATAAGTATGAAAGCAGACCTATGATGATTTTAAAATATACACAGCAGTAGCTCAATCAAGACGGGTTTCTCTACATTTCACAAATTACAACTGTGGCTGCATCCATTTTGGGCTCAATTGTGTTACCTTAGTATGTCAGGGATTACTTGTATCTTGTGTGAATCAGTAGGAGCTTAAACCATCATGTTCCATGTACTGAGTGCATACACATTATAGATACAGACATCTGAATCTGAAAAGTTCCTGCTATTGGATTCACTGAGCAAAGCAGTCCTTAAGGAATATGAAGGCTAACATAGGTAGTCTTCATCTTACAACTAGAATGGAGCCCAACATTTCTATTCTTAAGTGAGATATTTGTTAAGTGAGTTGTGCCCCATTTTATGACTTTTCTTGCTGCAGTTGTTAAGTGATTCACTGGAGTTGATAAATTAGTAACCCGATTATTACGGTAAGTAAATCTGGTCTCCCCATTGACTTTGCTTATCAGAAGGGCTCAAAAGGGGATCACATGACTGTGGGACACAGCAAGGTCATACAGTAAATATGAACCAGTTGCCAAGCATCTAAGTTTCGATCACATGATTATGGAGATGCTGCAAAGTTCATAACTGTTGAGTGAAAGTTTAACGTAAGTCTTTTTTTCAGTTGTGTTGTAACTTTGAATGATCACTAAATGAACTGTTGTAAGTCAAGGACTACTTGTGCCTATCACATGCCTATAGCAAGATCATTGTATCAGGACATTCAGAGTCTGTCCTGTTGAATACGGACCAGCTGCTTAATTTGCTTCCTTATAATCTCATCTTTATCGCCTTAGAAAAAAATCCAAACATTTTGGTATGCACTGACATTTGTCTTCAACACTGAGTTAACTGAAAGCCCACACAGGCTCAGTGCTTTCTGCAGTTCTCTCTTTTTGACTCGTGTGGTTTTTCTCAGGGTACTTTCACAGATAACATTTGCATCACTCCCAGATTAGCTCCATCGGGTCCTGTACCTCATCTGCATTAGGAAACTGAGCCAATTCTGGGGGTGTTTGAGTCTGGTTCAACTGTGGTGCATCAGAACTTGCTTCAGCATTCCACTTGAAATGCTGGAATTCCATAGTTTGGAGTGACCCATTTTCCCATTAACAAGAACAGCCCTCCATCCCGGACTTCCAGTTTTTAGCTCTCTTTTTTTCATTAACTGAGCAGGCAGCAAGGAGCAGTTTGTCAGCTTCCCCCACAACATTTTTTAAAAATAAATGTAACGAAGGAAGGTCTTGATCCTCTCCAATTGGTTAACTGGCACCATTTCAAAGTTTCTCATATTATGAAAAAATATAGGTAAGCTTTAAACTGTTCAAGGGTTTGGTGGGTGAAGACAAGATCATACGGAAGAGATCTCAATCTTCCCCAGTATTTCTGATTTCTTCTCTTTTCCCAATTACTGCATCAAAAGTTTATCAAGTTTCTGATCAAGTTTTCAATGAAATTTGATATCCTTCTTTGGATCTGAAATAAACTAGTGATTCATTTTCTCATTAAATATCCTGCTTAGCTTCAAGGCATTCTTAGCCTCATCAAGCTATCCCCATTTCACTTAATAGGACTCTTCAAGCCCAGGTTATGAGCTGAATTCTACTTATTGTGATATAAGAACATGGCTAAAGAATCAGATGAGGAGTGGTCTATTAATAGTGTGTTCAACCCTTGCTTATAATATTTATCAATACTCCCTACATTTGGTAATCAATGACTATAAAATAATGTAGGTTGCAAAATGTACATCAGCAAACAGTTGAAGCAAGTAAGTGACCAGTAATTCTAGGTATTTTTAGATGCAAATGTAACTGGAGTGATGTCAAATCTGGTTTCAGCACAGAAACTGACTTGGATAACCTGCATCTACAGGACAGAAGAATATGGCCTTAAAATTTTTTTTGAGGATCTTTCAATCGCTTTTAATAGAATGGCTTTAGCATTAGCTCGAGCAAGCCGTAAAATGGACAAATTATGTTTTCATAGCCCCTGGTGATAATTCTAGGAGACTCTTATTTAATATTAAGCCCTGCCTTTTATTTCATATACTTTTCAACATCAGTTTTAAATTACTTTGATCACCTAATGTTTATGGCACAGGTTGAATTCCACAGTCTGCTTTTTTCATGTTCAGATGTGCAAACACTGTCATATCTAATCTAGCATGATATGCTTCTCTTGTTAAACAACTGTGACCCTGGCATTTTCTCTCTGTAGTGGTTTGTTATGTTATTCTTCTATATTTGATATACAATCCTGGATGAAAATGCGCATTTGAAGATTTTAAGGTCAATGGGTAGCATTGATTTTGTTTACTTTTACCTAAAGGGAGTCTTCCTTTCAGCCTTCTTGAATTCAGAGTAGCTTTCTCATTCTTACTGAGTGAAGGGCCCATCACAAGCACTTCATCTGTCCTCTCAGCAAATGCATGGAACCTGAAGCGTAAAGGATATTAATTTGTAATCATAGGATATAAATATACATCTGGAATCACAGTGTAATCTCCTTTAGGAGGAAAAGTGTTAAAAATAAAACAATACGGTACTGTTGCTGCTGTAATCATTCTGGATGACCTTGGATTTTTCCTTCTCCCACTCAGCCTACCTCACATAGTTCTTATAATAGAGAGGATGGAGAACAGTCTACGCCAATTTAAGCTCCTTGGGAAGATAAAAATGTAATTTAAATTCCAAAGCAGCTGGTAAACAGACATGGGCAATATGATACCCTCGTGACTTTATCAGCTAGTTAAAAAAATCTGTTCTGAAACATCATTTAGAAGAAGGTGCCAAAATAAGTCATTCAAGAAATCAAGTTATATAACTAAATATTTTCTGCAATATTCCTTTTTTCAATCATGTGCACATTAATCAGGGTATTTGCCATGGTATTTAATATAAAATTTCTGGTATTTTTTTTTTTAAAGACCATGGCTTGTTCATTGATATCAGCTTTTCAATGGTAGAACTACACCAGGCGTGGGCAAACTTGTCAGGTTTAAGACTTGTGGACTTCAACTCCCAGAATTCCCCAGCCAGCTATGCTGGCTGGGGAA
>JAOYMU010000010.1:25993771-26013081 GCA_025802295.1 Psammodynastes pulverulentus
CTGTCGCCTGAGCTCCACCCAGTTACATGATCACCTAGCTATGCCTACCCAGCTGGTCATTACGGCAGAGAACCAGTTGTTCAATTATTTGATTCCCACCACTGCTTGGTTTCAGAGACCATCCTTCAAAAGGAGACTTCCCTCCTGAAAAAGCAAGTCCTCTGTGGCTAATGTTAGATGCCCCTGTGGAGGCTTTTCACTAGTTCTTCTGGTATGTCCATTTTGACCCTAACCTTAACCCAGTCAAAGCAACTTATGAACCATCAAACATCTTGAAATATGCTGTATCTGGGGCTGCCTTAGAAGATGACTTGGAAGCTACAATCAGTTGAAAATGCAACAGTCTTAGTCTTGTTGAATTGTGGATGTCCTCATCATTCAATCCCTCATGGACCTCATCCAGGTTACCATTACACATTTCCAGGTGCAACTAAATTTCCAGGTGCAATAGACGCAATTTACATAGATTTCTGTAAAGCCATTGATTCAGTGGTACATGACAAACTACTTCTAAAACTAACATCTGATGGCATTTCTGGATCCCTGCATAATTATAAACTATAATTATTCATAATATAAATAAACTGCGTCCTCTTCGCTGATGACGTAAAACTATTTAACACCACTGACAATACTGCTACCCTACAAAGCGACCTTGACTATGTGTCAGAATGTTTGAACAATTGGCAACTTTGAATCTCAAACAACAAATGCTCTGTCTTACACATTGGCAACAATACACAAGCACACAATAGATTCAAACTCAAGGTAAACCAATTCAAATTTGATTGCAGGAAATATGACTTCAGCAACAGAGTGCCAAATGCCTGGAATGCACTACCTGACTCTGTGGTCTCTTCCCCAAACCCCAAAACCTTTAACCTTAGACTGTCTTCTGTTGACCTCACCCCATTTCTAAGAGGTCTGTAAGGGGTGTGCATAAGTGCATCAACGTGCCTACCATCCCTATCCTACTGTCCCCTTTTATTCGTACCCATTTCATGCACTCATAATCATGTTTCTAATTATATCTGTTATCTAATACATGCTTGAGAAATAAAATAAATAAAACTTAGACATACGTGCGTAGAACCAGGCTGCCCACTCGACCCAGTGTATCTTTAAATAGTCCACAAAGTAGGACCAAAATGTGGAAACCGTCCCCCATGAGTTATGAGACAAGGCATTGTCAAAGGTGAGGGCCCAGAGCAAAGCTCCTAAGCACTCTTTTATTGAGAAAACATACAAGGAAATTGATCTAAGAAAATACATGATTGGCTATATTTTGCCGCAATGGGCTGATACATACATTCCGGGCTGATACATACATACCATATAAGGACCTGCTGCCCATGCTAAATTCCAAGGAAATTCCCTCACACCACAAGCGGCCCGCCCACGTCTCCGTATGTGAAACTAGCCTTACCTGTCATGGCGATAATTACGCTACAAATTTTGTTCCCACAATCCATAAATCTGATTTTGGCATCAAAAGCCCTTTGTATGTCTTCTAAAAGCCACTGGACTTCTACAATGTATGATTATCAAGTCCATGAATCCAAAGTGGAAAAAAAACTCTCCAAGGCTGTTGTCAGACTGTATGGAAGACATATTTCCTAAGTAAAGATTCAGATATTTTTCTTAAAATATTTAAAATTTTAATACTTAACTTTTAAATTAACAAGTATTTTCTTATTTAATATCTACTATAGCTGATAATGGGAAAGTTTAGTTTCCCTTTGTTGTTCATAAAAACAATTTAGTCAGGGAAAAACATTTCTGTTATTCTGGAATCTAAAGTTGTGGCTCCATTTTCTTATCTTGTAACCTTCTATTACATAGAAACTGGATTCTCATGGAATGAAATGGTAAATGTGTTTTATGAGTTGGTGATTATCTTAACAGAAAGAAAAGTAACCTAACTTGCAAATATGTATATTGCCACAGTGTGGTGCTGTTGAAACAAACTTGGAAAATTATGTTTAATACAGGAGTTTCTTTATATATAATGAAATTTATATTTTATAATGAACTTTCATTACGTATTTAAATGTTTAATTATTTAAATGCATATTTAAATTTAAGGTGATTTGTCATGTTCAAATGAGAGCTGTATGTACTTCATAACTGAGAAAGATATGCTTCTTGAAACTTTAGTTACTATATTTAAAAATCTGGCTAGTATTTTTAAATTTTCTTTGCAAAAGCATACAGTGAAGAGCTTTAATATTATATTTAGGATACATCTTTCTACTAAACTGCATTTTAAATATTGTTCTTTTTTCTAGTCTGTTTTTTGAATTTGTATTTTATATATGTAGATATAGTGAATATAAAAAGTCTATACACCTCTGTGAAAATTGTTTATGAGATGTAAAAATAAATGTGATCAAGATAAATCACTTCAAAATTATTTTTACCTTTAATATAACATATAAATTGTACAATCCAGTTTATAGAAAGATATGAGTCTTATTAGAGAGATATTAGGACCCTTATATTGTGCGTTTTTTATTTGAGCGTATCCTTTTTTTTCTTTTTTTTTACAAAAATGAATGATTTTTATTCATTTATCTTCATTTATTAAATTTGTTTGCCACCCATCTCACCATGAGGTGATTTATCATACTATCATAAAATAATACAGTAGAGGCTGTTTTTATTATTTTCCACCATTTTCTGATTAAATTCTCAATTTGCAAACTTTGCAATTTGCAATAGAGCTGGGTTAAATCAATATATTCTTCCCTGTGGATACTTTCATATACAACGTATCATTTTCTCTTCCTCAATAAAATAAAACAGTAAAACAATTTTGCAAATTCCTTCAGAACCTAGAGTTTAATTAATTTCATTTTAATTTGATGTAAATACCTGGCTTTCTCTACCTATATTTCACTCATCTATAAAACCAAATCACCGTGACAGGTGCAAAGCATTGGGAAAGGAGGGGATAGTTTAACACTAATTTTTAATTTTATTAAAAGCCAAAGAAAACGGTTTTGTTAGGTTTAACTTATTGTGGATTGTACGTATAACTTTTGTTGGTATTTTAAAACTTCTTTGTTTTTTGACACTTTTAATCATTTCTTTCCTGAACCAGATATAAAGAAGGTGCTTGTCCTTGATTTACCACCAGTTTAACAGAATTTATGATGGCCTGGGAAAGTAGGCTTTACAGCCTGGCCATCATATAATGTAGTGCCAATGCCCATCACATGACTCCATTTCAAGTGCTTGGCAACTGGCTCACACTGCATCCTGCAGTCACATGACCATGATTTGCAATGCTTTTCTCCAGTAAAAAAATGCCCATTTGGGAGAATAAATTCAGACCAGGTGATTCTGACTAATGACTAATGACTTAATTAATGACCTCCCTAAATAATAAAATGAGATCAGGTCACATGAGTACCTTGACTTATGACTGTTGTGACTTATGAATGAAAATCCTATCCCAGTTGCAGTTGGGTACAAGGACTACCTGTTTTGAGTTATCTTTGTTGTGTTGTCTTACAATATGTTTCTTTATGTCACCACTCTATCTAAGGAGATGCTTACATAAGTTGTGAGAGGGATAGACAAAATAGCCAAGACTAGAGTATTCCCAACAGAATCTTGAAGGCAAATCTTCCCCATCCCTGTGCAATGCTCTGATTGGTAGATGTTTAAACTACTGGATGGTGATTCTGTAAAGGACAGAGCAATGAAACCAGAGGAGAAAAACAATAATGAGTGTCATATGCATAGATCAGGACAATGACCCAGAAATATGAGGCAGGATACAATAGCGTTGGGATAAAAATGGCAAATATTATATCAGCACCACTTAATGCCATCTCTAGGATGGGTGAATAGCAGTGGAAGAAATGCCCTAAGACTGCATTGGCACCTAAATATTTAAAATTATTTCTGCACACCAGTGGATATTAAATTCTATACTTCTTTGTATAGTTTTCTTTATTGCTTTTTCTCTAAGAAGGCCTAGATTTCTATAGCATAGCAAATATATCTTGAAGCCCAGAGCACTTTCTTTGAGGTAAATTATACAATAGCTTATTCCCCTGAGCCTAGGCCAGGGATGTCCAAACTTGTCAACTTTAAGACTTGTGGACTTCAACTCCCAGAATTCCCCAGCCAGCTATAGTTTGGACATCCCTGGCCTAGGCCATCTTTATGTAGAACAGGGTCTTCAAACTGGACAGCTTTAAGACTTGTGGACTTCAAATCCCAGAATTCCTCCTCCAGTCATGTTAGCTCAGGAATTCTGGGAGGTGAAGTCCACAAGTCTTAAACTTGCCAAGTTTGAAGACCCTTGATGTAGAGCAACAATTTGTTTTTTCAGATCCTCAAGAGAGTTCATTGCCCTGAGGGGCCATGTTCAACTTCCAGTGACCAGTATGAGAGAGTAGAGCAATAACACCAAATTTAACATACCTGCTCCCCCTTCACACCTGAGACCTTGTAACACTAACGAGTCACATGACACCAGGGAAAGAAAACAGCTACTTGGGCCCAGTTTGGACATTATCACTTAAGGGTGTACTTAATTTTGTTGCCAGGGGTTTAGACATGAATGGCTGTGTGTTGTGTTATTTTGAAAGGACAGCACATTTACACTCATACAAACTGTATACCCACTACTTTACATTGTAGCCAAGGGTCATTTCTTCAGTGTTGTAACATGAAAAGCTGTACTTAAATATATATAAAATGTGAGAGGATGTACTCACTTCTGTGAGATACTGTACCAGGGATTTACACAAATTCAGAAATACATTTTGCTTCAGACCATTGAACTCCATTTTAGTTCTTATCCAGAACAAAGCAGCTGATCCATACATGGAATATTTCAAGAATAAAATGCTTTGTATATCCCTACCTTTTATTATATAAAGAAACCTATGTGTAGATGCAGGAGAAAATAAGATGTTGGTTAGGACAAGAAAATTTCCCGTCCCCTAAATTATCTTCCCAGAAACTTGGAAAAGAATAATGTCTTGTCAGCTTAGCTAGAAAGCACTTAAAAGGGCAAAGGGTGTTGATAAAGCTGGGAGAAAATACTAGGAGGCAAGCAAAATGCTCTAGGAAGCAGGAGAAGTATAAGATAAATCCATGAAAATGACTTCCTAGAAAGTAATTATTTTCATGAAATCCTGCTTCTATGTGCACAGTTGTTTTTAGTTCCAGCTCATTACCTCAAAAATTTCATCCTAATTACCTCACTGACGTTATCATCATTTTATCATCACATGTGCTAAATCCAATCATATGCATATTCTAATTCTTACAACTCTATATAAAGAAGTGGCATCCTTGCCCCCTTTCTTAGGTTTGCTGCATCTGCCTCCAATACTAAAGTATTTATGCTTCAGTGGAATAGCATATGGGTCCATACTAAAGCCCTGATACCTTCCTGTTTTTGTAGGTTTATAACATTTTTAATAACCAACTACTCCAGAGTCAAATCACATCAAATTTATTACAGCCTAAGGCCAAATACAAGCAAAATATCTAATAAAAGAAGTGTTACATCCTTCTATAAATATATGTTTAACAGAAAATTATGTAATATAATCCAAAAATAAATATCAACAAAGATACTAAAATAAATCCAAATAAAATAGTATTATAGAAAGTTGCAAACCTAAGTGATGATGTGATGTATCATACAAATGGTAACAAAAATCAGTCATGTGAGAAGGTATTTTCAAATCCTTGTCTGAAAGAAGTAATATTAAATGGAAATCACACTCTCATGTGATTTTGATTTGACTATTCCAGAATATCTAAAAAGGTTAATCATGGCAACTGGACCAAAGTTTATTAAACTGAAATGTTTCGTTACTGATTCAAGCAACTTCTTCGGTCAAAATGAAAAATGTTGATTAGGCATAGAGACAGAGAGCCGTTGGAATGTACTAACTCTGCCATACTGACTGGAAGAGGTTTCTCTCCAAAATGAAATGCAATACTTAAATGAACACTCAATCATCCAGGCCAAAAGTATCTAAAAAGGGTAAATCGTGACAATTGAACCAGTTTAATAAATTGAGATGTTTTGTTACTCATCTAAAATAAATAATGAATAACGAAATGTCTCAGTTTAATAAACTTTGGCCCAGTTGCCATGACTTAACTTTTTTAGATACTTTTGGCCTGGATAATTGAGCTTTCATTTACAGATTACTCCAGAATGGTTCATGTGTCATAATGCCTTACTCTGGGATCTTTCTGGATACTGTATGTGCATGACAGAACGTAGCAATCTTGGACTCAATATGCTGCCTGAGACCAAGATAAAGGATAGCTAGCCTATTCTTAAATAGCCTAAATATCCAAGAGCCTTGTGGATTATAGAATATGAAAGTTCATTAGACATATCTTCACTATCCCTTTCCTTTTATCTACTGTTGGGACAGGAACAAATTATAGTGGATGTTCTGTTAAGTTTCTTGTAGTTTTCGATAATTTTGCACGCTCCCACAAACACCCAAAAATGTTTCATAATGAAAAACTGCATGATTGTATAGTGAAAGAAATAAAGCTAAATTCAAGCAGGGCCCAAATGTGAAAGGATCCTATTTAAAATAAAAACATTCACATGCTTCACCTTTTCAATACTGTTGCATGGTTGTTTTAACAAGAATTGAAGGAAGTTATTACATTGGTTATTGTTGGACCATCAAAATCGACATTGACTTTTAGAATGGCTCTAACTTAATTTGAATTTGCAAAATTGCTTTTTTGTTATTATAAATCGGGGTGTCAAATTCATTGTCATTGAGGGCTGCATCAGGATTGTGTTTGACCTCGGGGGGCCGGGGGGGCATGGCCAGCTCTACATCACTCATATCAGGCGTGCTTATGGTGGCCCAACAGCTCTGCCAGCAAAAACGGAGTTTGGGAAAGCCATGACCCACTTGAGCTCTTTTTTCGCTGGCAGAGGCACTACAGGCCAGTCCTTCGCTGTTTCCAGGACGGCCCCGTGGGCTGGATTCGGCCCACGGGCCTTGAGTTTGACAGCCCTGTTGTAAATGATGTAACCTGGATAAGTAGAAAGTCTTTCTTTATTCCAACAGGTTTACACCAGATTTCACTACTTCCAGAGTCATTCGTGAACTGAAACTAATTACAGCAGGAGGCTCAGAATTTATATTTGTATTAAATGCATCTCTTCCCTATCATATGTTAGCAACTTGTGCAGAAGCTTTGCCAAGGCCAAATTGGGAGTTGGCGCTGTACATAGTAGTCTCAGGAATAATGAGGTATTAAGCATCTTTTTTCCCCAGTATTTTGTTTATTGGTGTTCCCTACTTGTTAAGAAAATAAGTCTTCATGCATGTAGTCCTCAACTTATGCCCACAATTGGGACCAGAATTTCCATCCTAAGTTAATGTGGTAATAAGTTGAATCATCATGTCATCAGACCCAATTTTACAACCGTTTTACCTTGGTCATTAAGTGATCATGTTGTTAAGTGAATCCAGCTTCCCCGATTGTGTATTAGTTGGAAACTGGGACAGTCACAAACCGTAATCAAGTAACTGGAATGTTGCAATCAGTCATAAATGGATTACTACTGAAATACTTGCACTGGTTGCCATTTATCTATTTTTTTTATAAATTGAAGAAGGAAAAATTAAACAAATTCTGTCTGATTGGCTGAATCAGTATTTAAGCTTATTTTGTATATTTTGTAGTTTAGTAAATCAAGAAATCTTATAATTAGTATCAGTGCAAATGACTACCATTGTATCTTTTGATTTTTAAGTATCAAAATAATAAAAACACTTACAATTCTCTTGCAGTGTGCTCTTCCTTTTGGTAATTGGAACAGCCTATTTAGAAGCTCAAGGAATTTGGGAACCATTTAGAAGGCGCCTTTCTTTTGAAGCATCCAATCCTCCCTTTGATATGGGAAGGCCATTCGATCTCAGGAGAATACTTGGAATTTCATCTGATGGAAAGTATGGCTTTACTTAGAAATTGAATGCTTTCAAAGTGACAGTTTTATTCATGTATGTTGCCCTCAGAATGGATTTGTACTAGACTTGCAATATTTGATCAGATGTATGTACATAAAGAATAATTGTAGAATTAAAAATCATTTGGCAAATGTGTTGTCTAGGTTATATTATCTTGCTTAATAAATGCCAATTAATATATTATTTTTCCCAAAATTTGATTATCAATTTTAATGGGGGGAAATTAAATATTATTTTAATCCTGGATGTATGTCAAATTAGTAAATCCATGGTATATGTCTTATATTTTGTAACTATAAAAGTAGAAAATAAATCAAAATGCAAAAATAAATAATAATGAACAGCTTTATCCTTATCCTAATATACAGATCCTTTGATATGATTCTGTCATGTTCTTGAATACATTATATTCAAAAACATGAGACCAACCTTTAGTTATTTACAGAATTCTAAGGATAATATATGATTGAAACTGAGTTATATAGAAAATATAAACATGAAGAAAGAATGGCAATGGAATCTTAAAAGGGTTATGGAATGGAAACTTAGTTAATATATTGAGCTTTTAGATCTAAATTAAGCATTAATTCAACATATGTCCTCACTAAATTAAAATTACATTTAATACTTAGTCATTAACATCTCATGCATTTTAGTAAATAGGTTGATCTCCATATTCTAGATATTTGCATTGTGAGATTTAAAGGCGGTTATTTTTCTTTCAGCTTGAATCCCCTTGGATCAGAGTCAAATCACAGCTCTTCCAGAGGAATCTATGGACCAGGAAGTTCCTCATCACGATCCAGTGCAGGAAGTCATAAGCAATGTAACTCATCAGTGAATCTACACAGCAATAGAAATTCAGTTGAAGTTGATAATATGAGATTTAAAAACAGTTCTAATATTTCAAACAGAACTTCTGTGCAGGCAGGTTCTGCACAGTCTATGAACAGAGCAGGTTCTGTCTGCTTGGATTCTAATGCTGCAATTCAGAATCATGCAGCAGGCAGGAAATCTAGAAGTACAAAACAAAATTTGCAATCAAACCAGCAGCATGCATCAGTTTTACTAGAGCAACATTTACCAGAGCTACCAGTGGTATCTCAGCAACAAGAGCAGCAGAATGAAAATTCCTCAACACAAATGCAGCAACCTACACCTTCACATTCAGAATGTGCTAACAACACAAGGCATAGTTCAGAAGACTCTGATATTGCCACTCTCATGGAAACCATGGATAAAGACTTTGATCACCCAGAATCACCTTCTCCAGAGGTATTTACAGAACAACCACCCTCTCCAGTAGCAAAAAATAAAGGTAATAAAATCTTCGTTAACTGTACTTTTAAGTAGTATAAAAGTAAGAATATAAAGTTAAAATGGCTTGTTGAAAGAAAATATTTCTAAACAGGACAAGCCTGTATCATACATTTCTTCTTTATGAGCAAGCCAATATAAGGTTTACTGATCTGAATCAGCAACCACTAATATACAAGTAATTCTTGACTTACGGCCACAATTGAACCCTAAAATTTATGTTTCTAAGCAAGACATTTATTAAGTGAGTTTTGCCCCATTTGTCCACGTTCTTTTGCCACTCTTATTAAGTGAATGACTGCAGTTGTGAAGTTAATAAATCTGGCTTCCCCATTGACTTGGATTCTCAGAAGGTTGCAAAAGGTGATCAGATGACCCCGGACTATCATAGATATGAACTAGTTGCCAAGCACCTGGATTTTGATCACATGACCATGGGGTTGCTACAGCAGTCATAAGTGGGAAAAATGGTCATAAGTTATTTTTCTCAGTGCCATTGTGACTTCAAATGGTTGAAAATCGAGAACTACTTGTATCTCTGAGCTTATCAAGAGATTGGTGATTTGGAGAAATATTGCTAGATAATAGAAATGACAGAAGAGGCAATAACTTATAATGCTAGCTGCTTATACTCCTTCCATAATGGAGCGGGAGGGGGAAGCAAGTGAACCACTTTCTTTTGTATTTCCACTATCTTTAAGGAATGCATATTCTCTATTGCATATTTCAGAAGCGGGCCAGAATTGTTTTTAGAGGTAAAGAAGAATTTGGCAGCTGGTCTAACATTTTAATATGTGTACATGTTTCTCTGTGCAGAAGAATCCTGGAAACCAAAACAAACTTTAGTGATATGTTTTCAAGCTTTAAAAAATATGAGCATACACAAATGCTTGCTTGTACACACATGCACATACACATCCATGATTTTTGGATACATTACAGATCAAAGGGTCAACACTGTACAAGGTTTTGAAACTATAGTATTACCATATTATCCATCAAAATACATTACCTGTAGGTCTTTTTTTTATCTCAAAGATAGGACCATTTTGTTTCCCAGCCTGAGAAATCTTGTAGAATGGGCTGTCCATTATAATACTTTTTCTTTACATTGCTGGGGAGAATGTAGGTATTCTAAAGAGAGGAAACATGGCACACAAGATTCTTTTCTAAATCAGTCCAGTTTTCTCCTTTATATTTGTAACATTGGAAGATAAATATTCTGAACCTGGTCTTTATATCTTGGTAGCTCTAGGAACTTGCATGTAGTTAACACCTATGCTGTCCTGGCTTAACCCTGTTCTGTACTACTCTGCCCTGCATGTTTGCCATTAAAAGTTTGGAATGCAGTAAAGGAAACAAGTCGTTTATGATTTTCATTGCTCTGCTTTCCAGCAGTTGCCTGCAAAGTTGTGGTCTTCTTCAGAGACCAGTGTATTTATCTTAAACTCACGTTTTGTCTTCAATTAAATGCATTCCCCTTCTTAGCTTAAGGGTTGTGAACAAAACTTAACTAGCAACCTCTTGTATCTAACACAATATTGATCTTCTAATTGGGTCTTCTTGGGAAGCAATTTCCAAAAGTGATTAGAAAGTAAAGTTAGCAAACTTAATATCCTTTAAAAGGCTGCAATTATGAGCATGATGGCTGGTCCCTTCATCTCAAAGCAGTCAAACCCGCGTGAGACCACTGTCTTGCAATCTTCTCACAAGGAGCAGCCTTCTAGAACACATGTAGGCAACCTTTAATCCTCTCCTTATTGAAAGAGCTTCCAAGGGATCAGTCTACTTACTAGTTCTTTTTTTCCCATAGTCAGCAGCTCCACTTTCATACACACATCTTCAGTCTACCATTCATCCCCTGAAAGCCTTTTTTCTTTGGTATTGTTATTTGGACTGATTTCTTGCAATTTGGTTAGACTCTTTACTGATTCCTCCATGGTTGCTTACCATACTTTGATAGACTTCCCACTAGTTCTTGTAATCTCCTGATTTAGAAGTAGACAAATGCTGATCTAGCAAAATTGTTGTTGTTTTTTAAAAAATGCAGTTGACTGCACAAAGTTGCTTTGCAGGCAGCATGTTATATAGACTTGGCTTTTAAAAGTGTAATTCTCTAGAGAGTATCATAGAAATAATGAACACAAAACAATGTGATAAAATCCTTCATAAATAAAAAATCAACATCAATTGGATTTGAGCAAATTTAAGCCACTGTAAACAGCAAATCTCTTTCTAGCCTCCAATCTACAAAAAGGCAGGATACTGCTTATAAGCACTATGTTCTTACAGCTCAAAGCATTGTTAGAGACCCCCCACACATGGTCTGTTTCTGTTGCTCCCCTCTGGGAGGAGGTTTCGAAGTATTTCTAGCAAGAGTACCAGATTCTGTAGCAGCTTTTTTCCCTGTGCCATCCGTCTAGTAAACTCGCAAGATTCATTTTTCTCGCCATGTACATGTATACATCTGAACTAGACTGTGTTTTTCTTAATTTGCCAACCACCATGGAAATAATTATGTTCCTGTTACAATCATTCTTTTTGCAGCAAAGTGCTGAGCCTCCTATTTTATTGTACATATATGTGTAATTGTAAATATGTAAAGAAAAAATGAGGGCACTTCAAGCCAATCTCTTAAGATCAATGCTTCACATGGAGGCTTGACACTGGAACTTGATTATGTATTAGCTGAGACCCAAAAAGGAATTACTGATTGAAATACGGACAAAAAATTATCTCTATCCCAGTTAGTTCTTATCAACAAGTTTGATTCATTATGGGGAGAAAAAATATAGCCTCACACTTGACCTATTATGGATTCTATGTGTTTTTTCTCCATTTATAATAGTAGGACCTTATAAAATTTCAAGAAATATATCCTGGATTGAGACGAACAAAGATGTACAGGAATAGAATAGAATTTCTCACCTGTATAACAGCCTGTGGAATAGGCCTTTTTTATGTATATTTATACAGAATTCTCTCTATCCCTCACAAAAGAGGTTGTTGTTTTTCTAGGCTTAATCTTTTGAGTTCTGTAAGGGAGGTATAGCAACCTTCACTTCCAGAACCAGATCTCTTCCTGCAGGAAGGGCATCATTGAATCATCATCATATGTACTGCTGAGATATCTACTGTATGATGCATGTCATTCTGAATTAATATTATCATTTTTTAACCACTTCAACCACCAAACTAAATGACCATGAAATAGAATACATTTTTTTCTATTAGTTATAATTCCTTAGAAATATAGAAAAATATATAGACCACTATAAGAACAATCCAAAGCAGAAAATAGTTTATATCAGAATGTGTCATGTCAGAACGCATCTAGCTATGGTTTTCTCTTTTACTATTTTAGTTTGATATCAGTTTGTTTAATGTTTTATAAAGAATGTTGATCTGTGACAGTTAATAAATTTTGAAACAATGTAACTACCCATATCCTCCTAGGGAAAGGAAAACAATTTCAGCGAAAATCTAAGCCCCCAAAGAAGCGTGAAGACAAGGAACACAGGGGAAAGGGTAGGCAACAAGAGGATGAATTAAGAGATGCTCTAGCAGATGATGACAGTTCTTCAACCACAACAGAAACGTCAAACCCAGATACAGAAGCAGTTCTGAAAGAGGTACAGAATTTGAATAGGAATAGCTTGGATAGCATTTTAAAAAATAGAATTTTGTCTACTCGATGCCTTCAGTAGTTTTTTTTTTTTTTAATTATCAACATCACTGAAGTTTTTAAGTTTTACATTAATCTGTTTCAGAAATAAACAAGCAGATATGTTATTTGATATGGTGGTCCTCTTCCATCTGTAGTTGCTGTATTTTTTGGTTTTAAAATATGAGGCAGTCTTGTGCTAAACCCTTAGCAAAGTTCCTTCCTGTGTCCTGATTCACAGTTAATTCACAAAACCATCCGTTTGAAGGAAAAATAGATTTACCACTGCCAGAGTGGGATTAGATCCAATTGACAATGCAGGCAACAGTAAGTATCCAGAGTTTTAGAGAGATACAAAATGTTCTGTGGACAAACCATCCATAGCTATAAGGCATAGCGTTATAGTGGTCTTTAAAGTTTGAAATACCGTAGATTTTAGGAAGACTCAGAAATCAGATATAAGCAGGTTTCAAATTTCTAAATGCTACTTTTAGAATGAAAAACTAGATTATATGATTAAAAGGCTATTTCTGGAGGGTAGAATTATATTAATCCAACTTCTTAGATAAGAAGAGAAAGAAGTCATGTAAGTTTAATCCATAATGTTTAATAAGTATGTGGTCATTTTTGTGAGACAGTCTGGAGAAAAAAATTGATGTATATTAAAATTATTCTTTCCTTTAAAAAAATATGAAATTCAATTAAATTTTTCTTTTGTTTTTGATCTAAAATCATAGAACCATAGAAAACCAATGGCAGAAAAAGAGCTGCCATGTTTTCCCAAAAATAATAAGCCCTAGCCTGATTTTTTAAATAAATGTATGCCTAATACAAGCCCTACCCCAAAATAAGCCCCAGTGAAGGCCCCCCCGCTCCAGCCCACTGACTCTTGGCTTTCCTGCGGCCTGTGTGGTATGTCTGGATCACCTGCCTCCCCCCCACCCCTGAGCCTCTGCCCCCATTTGCTGCTTGGACAGGAAATCAACTCACCTGCAGGCTGTGCAGCCCCAGAATGCGCCGAGCAAGGGACCAGAGGTCTGCAGCTGCTGCCGGATATCATCAGTCTCCATGTGCTTGCTACCTCTTTGTGTACGTGCCAGGGGGTGGGATGCCCAGCCAGGCTGATCGCCTTGAAATCGTGTTTCCCCAAAAATAAGCCATTATTTTGCAGTCCAAAACAATATATAAGGGTCTTGTTTTTGAGGAAACATGGTAGTAGTCCCATCAAGTCTGCCCTTTGAGTTTGTTTTTTGTTTCCTTTTAAATTTATTTATTTTTAAATATTTTTATATTTTCTTAATTTTTATTTTATTTTTTACCAGATGATAGACCTGTGTTTATCCCAAGCACGTTTAAGCTCAGTTACTAATGATTGACCCACTACTTCCAGTGGAAGTTGGTTCCAATCTTCCACTACTCTTTTTGTGAAATAATACTCTCTAACTTTACTTTTGAACTTCCCTTCTGTCAGTCTGAGGTTATGCCCTCCCCCACTCCGTGTTCTTGATTTTTGCTGCCTTCTAGAACCTAATTCACAACCTGAATATATTTAAAGCTTTCAATCATGCCATTTCTACTTTCAGGAGCCAGAAAAGCAAAAGGGAAAACAGTTAATACCAGAGAAACATGAAAGTGAAATACATGTAAAGCAGAAAAGCAAAAAATTATCAATGAGCAAGAAAGATGCTCCAACAGATTTAAAGCCAAGGTAACTACATACAATCATAGTACAATCCAAATAGTTTTACATTTTTTACTAAGTATATGGAAAATGATGTGGCCCTTGGTCTCAATTGTTACATGATTTACAGAAATGAATCAGTGACTGTTGATGTGATCTATGCTAAGTAGGCTCTGGAAAATGTGAAACATGTTTCTAATACAAACTGAGAAAAGGAGAAGTATAATTAATGGAGTATTTTGCCTAACAGAAGTCTTTCTGCAAATAAAATATAAACAGTTTTCTGCTCCTACAACAATTAAATCTAAGAATATCATATTGATGAAGATCAGAGAAGCTGATAATCTGTTTTGCAATTTAGGAATGTAAGTTTTTTTTTCACCAGTCAGTCTGCTACAAAGACTTTATGTGTGTGTGCTTATAACTTTGCTTTAGTTCCTTCGAGGGATCATGTTCATCAGTGGAAAGTAAACAGCACAAAAACTTTTCATCAAAGCTATCTGCTTCGCATACATGCACAAATGGACTCAAATCAAGAAACTTCCAGAAAATGAAAGGTATGGTTTTTGAAATAATTTGAAACGGGCATCAGTTCTCTTTTATTCTTTATTGACCTCACATGTGAGGCTAAAGAAGTTTCTATCTTAGTAATTATAGCGTATTTTGTTACTTTTCTGTAGGTATGAGCATGAAAATGATGGATAGCAGGCCATCAACATTAGCAAAGTTTTTCTCTAGTGGCTCTGGTCAAGAATTAGGCAATACCAGCAGTTCAGAAGGAGAAAAAGATTCACCACCACCAGAGTGGGATTCAGTACCAATTCACAAAGAAGGCAGCTGTAAGTATCCCGCAAGTTATGGACATGCAAACATTTTGTACCCAGAACAGCTGGTTTTCACTGGCCTATGTTCAAATTGAAAAATATGTGCTATATTAGATTTGACCTGCATAAAGGGGGCTGTTTGTTTCTGGTATAAATGATAATAGGATTCTTCTCAGTGGGTTGGATGGATTAAAAATTAGACCAAAAAGAATCCTGAAGGTTTCTCTTAATATCCTAGATGGGGACTATCAGTGGTAATAGTTGAGGAGAAGAAAGGTCCTGGGAAGTTTGGGGGCAGGCTGGGTCAGCACACAAGCCATATGGAAGAGGAAAAAGGTATCTCCCCAGCCTTAACCTCCTCCCCTTGTAAAATCACTATAGAATCCCTCTGGATTTTGTTTCATTCAAAGCACAGAAAACCAAATATTTCAGGTTTCATTTCTGCTAGAATGTAAGCAGTCTATAAAAATCAGCAAAACTTTCCAAAGCACTACATTTTGTTTCAGGTTGTTGTTTTTTTAAAGGATATTTTCCATTTCATAATTTCTACCATGTGTCAGTTCAACGTTATGATGGTACAGTCTATTTTTTCAAATAGAATTATTTTTCCCCCAACAAAACAATATAGGGAAAGTGAAGTGAAACCTACCTAATTTGAAGTTTATCTACATACTTCTAAAATTCTCATTGTGCTTATCTGTTTGTACCATCAAGTTAAACTGCATTCTACAGTTTTTTGAATCAAGGTACCTAAAATCCACTCTTAAATGTATAAAAATCTGGAACTCATTACTTTAGCGGAATTGAAATTTCCAGAATACCTAGACTAATTTTATTTGCAAGATTGTGACCATTGCAGTATCTCCATGGTCACATGACTGTGATTTCCAATGTTCCCTGCCAGCTTCCTGCAAGCAAAGGCAATGGAGAAGCTGGCAAGAAGTTGGAAATTGTTTCCACTCCCACTGAAACCAGCTTCCAAGGAGTCACAGGGTTGTCTAATTTAAGACAAAAGGTTACTTACACGAGAAATACTATTTTTCAAACCTTGCCTCATTTCTTTAGTAAACCCTTCTGCAGTGAGAGCTTGACAGAATTTCTGAAGCTCATATATTAGACTTTCATTCTTTTGTTAGTGGAAGAAATAATTGAAATTTCTTTTGTACAGTTCAAGACCAACACCCATTTCAGTTTTTCACTGAATAAGGAAAATTGCTAAAATGTCCAAACTTTTAAAATACCACAATGCAATTAGGACTTGATATCTCAATATTCAGACAGATTTTTCTTTAAAATGAATGTAAAAGGTGTTCACACAGTCCTTTAATAAGATACATTGAAACTAAGATACATTGAAAGAGTATCTTTCAATATATCTTTTTAACCACCATCACCAGGGAACTCTACTGGGAAAAACTGTAATAAAAATAGAGGGGGAGGTGGGTGAGAGTTTGAAACACTTTTTGCAAATTAGATGTATTGGGCTTCACTGCCCTCCCTAGTTTGTCTTGAATAGCATGCAACTTTAAGTAGTATATACTATCTGGATTAAAGGACACTCAGTTTGGTGCTCTACTAAATGTTTTTTGGAAAATGAATGTGAGGGACTTTAACAATTGTGTTCTTATTCCAGCTTCTGACAACCTTTATAAGTTGTCTCTGCAAACAATTAGTGCAGATGCTTTTCTGAAGCAAAGACAGACTTCACCAACATCTGCCTCTCCATCTCCACCACCTGCGTCATTGGCCTATGCCACACGGAATAGTTATAGCAGTATTGTGAACAACTGCAAGTATGTTCAGATAAAAACTAAACACAAGAGTTTTGTACCTTTATCAAATACATTTTAGTGTATGCCTTTTCTTTGTGGATGAAAGTTCTGAAAATTTGTCTTCTCTTCCAAATGTATGAAGCAACTTATTCAGAGATTCTCTTAAGATAAATGTTTCTATAGAAGATTGAGATATATTTACATGCTCAGCAGTCAAGTCAGATTTCTAAATAATTTGAATTAGTAACAGTTAATTAACAGAAAATATGAAAGGAATGGATTTGGATGAGAATATCCTATACTAGGAGTGCCAAAACTGCTCTCGTATGTGATATTGCTCCTTACACCCATGTCACTTACCAACAGAGTTCCCAGTCCCAATTCCTGTCAATAAACAAGGACTGCCTGTACTTGTAATAGTTACCTTTTATAATCATATTAACAGTTCACATTGTTTTGCTCTCTACCATACTCAGGAACTGTCATCACAAATTGCAATATTAGTACATTGTAAGGAATAATATATGTTTTTCCACCCTTTGTAGAGATTCGAAAAGCAAACTGCTTAGTGGTGCCAAGCATAAGGTGACAAAGGCAGCCTCTCTTCCTGGCAGGAATGGAAATCCTACTTTTGCTGCTGTAGCTGCTGGTTATGATAAAAGCCCAGGTAATACAGAAACTTAGAAAAGCAATTTTTGTGGTAGCCTGCAATTCCAATATCATCTTATTTGCTAATTAAAACTTCCAGGTGGCAGTGGCCTAGCAAAATCTTCACCAATTAAAGCTGAGCCTTCTGACTGTATGAGCATTTCACACACAGCTGTGGACAGCGATGGCTCTGACAGGTAATCTTTTTGAAACAGAAAAACTCTAAATCTATTAAGATAGGTTTCAGAAGATTCCATCTCTGCTTTTCTAATTTTAAAAACTTTCCTTATTTAAATATTCTGACTCTGTAGGGCAAGCTAATTAGCATATTATTGCATATCTACATGTTTTTATTAGTGGTGGTTCAAAAATCCAACATGGTATTGAATGATAATTCTGACTTTTATGACTAAACCAAAAATGATTTAATTCAGTTATCTAGTGATTTTGTTAATTATCTAATTTTTAAAGTGCAGTTCTCATGGCATATATCAATAACTCAGAGCAGGAATTTTTCTATTAGTATGTTCACTGAATATGATTTTGAGGTGCTGAGATTGATAGTCCATATAATGTTTAATTGTATTTTGGGGTTTATCTTACAGAAATGGTTTTCCTAACAAAAAATGCCCCTCTTTTCTCTTAGTTCTGGTTTGTGGAGTCCTCTTAGTAATCCTAGCAGCCCAGATTTTACACCTTTGAACTCTTTCTCAGCATTTGGAAACTCTTTTAATTTAACTGAAGGTAAGTGATGTGAGTAGAGCATAACTCAGAAAATAAGTTGGTACGCTAGCAACCAGGAGGCAGAGTTTGAGTCCTGTATGAAAGCTGAAAGCCTGCTGAGTAACTCTCTCAGCCCAACAACTTAACAGAATTGTTGTGAAAAAAATAGGAGGAGGAAGAAGTATTAGGTTATGTTTGCTGCCTTGAATTATTTGTAGAAATAATAAAGGTAGGATTAAAAAATCTAAAAATAATCTAATATACTTATTTTTAATCGACACTGTTCAGACAGTAGTTAATTATTCTGACTAATATTACAAATATTAAATACAGATGTTTTCAAGTTTTGCATTTATATTCTAATGGAAGTATTAAGATTTTCTACTTCTATTGCATGGGGCAGGGGGAGAAAAATGGCTGTTTCTGCTAGAATGATGGAACAGAATATGCAGGTGTTTGCCCTTGTGTGTTCCTGTGTATGAGACAACAGTTAGAAAATAAGTGTATTTAATAATGATACACAGATAGGCCTTTCATGAGGACTGGCAAAATTAGGGATGGCAACTCAATTTTTAAGAGAAACAGTTGCTAAATGAAATCATGATTGACCTTATTGCAGGGCTGTGGAGTCGGTAGATAAATGTTCCGACTCCGACTCCTCAGTTTTTTGTATTTCCGACTCCGACTCCTCTG
>JAOYMU010000010.1:26046260-26059123 GCA_025802295.1 Psammodynastes pulverulentus
GCAGGTAAGGGGTGTGTGTGTTGCGCACGCATGCATGGGAGGCTGGGCGCATTGCATTGTGGGTGCCGGCACGCACATGTGTGTGCTACCACATGCGCGCGCACGCTTTCGGCACACCACAACAAAAAGGTTCGCCATCACTGCTCTAGAATCTACCCATCTGCTCTTTCAAAAGGAATACAATCCCATCTAAAGTAGGTAATCTCCCTGGAATAAGGCAGCTGGCTGTAAGGAGGGGCCTATAATACACACCTCTATTTTGGTGTGATCAGGTTACATCTTCCTGATGTGATCAGGTTGCATCTTCCTGGCCAACATTTCCAGAGATATTTCTAGAGTCTTTACAATAGCCTTCTTAAGAATTAACGAGATTTTACTTCTCCTATTAAGGTCGTCCATCAAAAGGAAACCAAAGCTAACTCAATCCTCTTACCAGACTGAAATAGGCCAGGTCATGCATATCTTCTAAGAGTGTCTGAGCATCTGTACAAGTCCTCTTGCAAGCAGCCTTTCTAAGGGCTCTGAGAAGTAACAGGGTACCACGGCTGCAAATATTCCGATTTAAACATATCTTCCTCAGTTGGAAAGCACATCACGAATTCTGGGAGTTGAAATCCACAGGCCCATAGTTCCCCTCTTGTTCTACGTTATAGCTATGTGGGAGGTGGGGGAGGAACCCTTAATCATGGTGTCCTATGAATTTACAAGAGTTCCTTGAGATTTTTCGGCTCCTCACACAGAGTTTATAAAATAAGAGAATAGATACACCATCTATGAACTTTGATTTTTACAGGGGACAAGAACATAAAGAGGGCATAGTTCCTCATTCCTCATGATATCTATCCTCACGTCCACAAGTTATTGTTGAGTTATTATTAGCAGAGTGGCAGAAAAGAAACCACTCAGGCCAAACGTCTTGTTCTGAAATTGTCCACATCATGTTTCTCCGCATTTTTCGAATAAGGAACATTCAAGTCCTTTCCCTTGCATTCTGGAGACACAATCGATGTACCAGCCATTTGAGTATTTGTTCAAATGAGTACAATTTGTAAAAAAGCCAGTAATAGTCACCCTCCACCCTATCCTTGTAAGTGGACTATTTGCAAATTGTTATTTGGGGTGAGGTGGGGGGGCGCGCGACAGAGAAACGAACAGAGGTTCTTTTTTGTAAATAACCAGAATTTGTTGCTTAGCCAGTAGGCAGAGTTTAATCACTGAAATGATTCAAACATGTATTTCAGATGTTACAGTCAGGGGTGGGCTTCAAAAATTTTAGCAACGGATTCTCTGCCCGGTTGCTGGGTGGGCGTGGCATAGTCGGCCTCCTGCACCACCGGGGGGGCGTTTTTGCCCTCCCCCGGACTCCGGAGGTTTTCCTCAAGTCTCTGGGAGGGTGAAAACAGCCTCCCCAGGCTCTGGAGGCCGGAAACAGGCCTGTTTCCGGCCTTCCCAAACTTCCACTAGGCCTACGATTGCCAGACGTCCAGCAAAAGGAGGACATGTCCTCCTTTTTAGCTCAATATTCTTCGTCCGGCAGGCAAAGCTAAAATCTTTTAAAATGTCCGGCTTTTCTTACATTTTATATTATAATTTTTATGTATCATTGTTACAACTTACAACATCGTATGTTTACGTTGTTACAATGTACAAGGTCTATGCATTTCTGCGAACCAGTCGATTTTAATCATTCTAACAATCTAGCTCTGTGCTGTATTATCTATGGTCAAAATGTTAATGTTATTTCCGGTTCCGGCAACAAAGACGCAAATTTAAATTGTTTTTTTTAATTTGTAATTTTTGCCGTCTATGTTTATGAAACATTCAAAATGTCCTCCTTTGTCCTATTTTTTGTTTTATTATGTCCTCCTTTTGGTGTCCACGTATCTGGCAACCCTATCCATGACATAGATTTCGCAGTGCTGACAAGTCTAATTTAAAGTTCTTTTTTCTGAAAAACCTATAGATTCCTAATGCATATGAGCATTATGATTAGACCAATGGAAATATGTTCACACTAATGGAAATAACAGCAGAACACAATTTCCTTTTCATATTACAAAAGGGGGGGGCAAATAGCTTCCAGGGGATGAGTAATGAAGAAGAATAATACATTGTGCTGGCAGCAATCAATGCAATTAATCCTAACTACTTTTGCTGGCAAGTTTTAATTTCAGATAATTTAAGTTAAAACAATTGTTTCAGATCCAATATTCTTTTTTGCCAAGGCAGTGTTTAAAAGGTGAATTATATTAAGCATTTAAATATAAATACACTGTACACACAGAGGAGTGAGAAGAGGGTAAACAGAGAAGAAACATTAAACAAACTAGCATATATCAAAGAGTTTCTCTGTCACATTTGAAGTTTTCCTGAAAATATAAATGTAACCACCAACTTACAGAATTCTGCCATTCAATATATTATACAAACAGTAAAAGCAGTGAAAAAAGAGTAATAAAATATAATTCAGCAGAATCCTGCCCCTGGCTGAAGCATCATCTTGGGAAGAAGAGGAGGGAGAAGTAGGAAGAGGAGGGAGATGGCATCAAGCCTCCCCATCTCAGCCCCTTGTGCAGCTGCTGCCTCTGGAGGAAGAGGAAGGAAGGCCAAAGATGTTCACAGCTGCAGAGAGATACCTTTAGCTTCCTGCAGACTGGAAATTGTTCGATGTTATTCAGTGCCAGGAGAGCTCAGGAAGGGAATATTCTCTATTAAAGGTTCTGCTCAAGTACAGTTTGGAGGGGGACAACTTTTCATGGCAGCCCGATTTGTATTTTGTTTTAAATTGTTTTGCCACTAACTTTCTAGATCAAGGGAAGCTTACTTGCAAATCTCAACTCTTGTTGACTTCACTGTCTTGCCCTGTTACTCTTAGCTACTATCAGGAATTCCATCAGCAATAGATATGACTATTCCTTTGCCTGTTAGGTTTTAAGACTTGAAAGCAGTGTTTCCCAAATTTAGTAACTTGAAGATGTATAGATTTCAACTCCCAGAATTCCCCAGCCAGCAAGTTGCCTGGGGAATTCTGGGAATTGAAGTCTGCACATCTCAAGTTACCGAGTTTGAGAAACAATGCATGATCAATTAATTTACTGCATTCTGAGGGATCCAGACTGTTTAGTACATATAAGAATTAAACAATTAAGCTACTAAAAGGCAATATTAAAACAAATTTCTTGGGTCTGAAAAGAACATACCTTCAATAAATATAAAGTGCAAAAAAAGGCAGAATAAAGTAAAATATTTGAATGGCAAATGCAGACCAGATTCTTTCTTGAAAATTGCGCCATTTTCCCCTTTTCATTAAATGGCCAATAATGCTAACAAGTAAATTCATCAAGTATCAGTGGAATTTAAACATGTTGGGTTAAATTGTTAGAATGAAAAGTTGGAAGGATTTCGCAACCTGCCTACAGTTTCCAAAATCCATCCAAACACTACTACTGAACCGTAGCATTTCAACTGATAAAACATTTACACCCATAAAAACATATACAGTGACTTATTAATCAAAGTTGTTATATATTAATAGTAATTTGATGAATATGCTACTCTTGTGTAAGTATGAATATGTACTGGTACCACTATATTTTTCAAATGGTATTTCATCTTGCTTTTAAAATATTAATTTGTTACAGGAATAATGAACAAAGGATTAAGTTATAGTTTAGCAACTCCAGGAGGGTGTTCATGGAAATTTGGGTTCTGTTACATATCAATTCCCAAGTAAGCAATAATTCTTGCTTAAATAATAATAGGAAATTATTCCTCTTCTCTGTCAATTCATTAACTTAAAATTCAAACTGATGTTCTGGAACAAATTGTAGATTACTGAGTTTCAAAAATTAGTACTGGATTCTGGAAATATTTTACATAAAACAATATTCAAAGTAGGCATTTCTACAGGAAAATGAGGAACACTGATTTCTGTAAACTAAAGTGCACCTATATTCTGGATAGGATTTAACAAGCAAGCATCAGGAACATGCAGAAGTTTTAAAAGCATAGGACAGTTTTTCTATGCAAATATGTTTGCCTAAAAACATTCTTGGCATTAAAAAAAAGGAACTCGGTTCCTTTTGTACATACTGGTGTACACTACATATCACTGTGGAATCAGCTAACTCATAAGCAAAAAAAGTAGGGTAAACTGACAGTGATTAAAATTATTATGATGTGGAAGACACAGATGATTCAGCCCAATGAAGTCCTTCAAACTGCAGGTAGAAATCCATTTCTGTTTTGTAGATAGATATGGATACCATACCTTCTGTGTGGATTCATTGTTTAAGACTAAATCATGCTTTACTAGATGCAGACAGTATTTTCTTATGTGCAGCTATCATAAGAAAGGGTTTTAGGTGTTGGAATGCAATAGGTTTCTTCCTTAACTGAAATTATCACCTTTCAATCCACTTTCTAAACCAAGTCAAATAAGGTTATGTGTCAGATCCTGGCTTCTATATAACATTTTTATATAATAGTGTTGTAATAAAGTTAAATTCCCAACTTTATATCTTAATGCACTGCTCTGTTTTTAAAACAGCCTTTTCTTCTACTTGTAATACCTGTTGTATTTGTCAAAACTCCTCATTCCAATTTATTTACTATTTACAGCACTGAGGTTTTAAAAAGTATTATGAAAGTTTTAAATAAAATCAGTATAAAAATGAGGGAAACAGCTGCCTAATTCATAAAATCCTCCACAGTCCAGGAATTATCTTTCTTATTTAGGCAAGAGATTAATTAACTAATATATTCAGGCATCTTACACTGGGCAATCATTACATTAGTTTCATGTTATAATTATTCAGCACGTAATTGTTTTCTTTCTATGGAATCCAATTTAACAAAATTACATGCTCAGTATTTCCTAGTGAAACATACAAAAGCATTTTTTCTGACATTGTCATCAAAGTTCATATACTAAAGTTGAGTGTATTCACATATTTTAACGGAACAACTAATTACAAGACACGGTAATCCTATGAGTCAACTTTTCCATAAGTTCCTTCAGGAGGCCTGTAATACTTGGGGAAAGCCTTCAGCTGCAAGGAATTAAATGCATATTTGCGACATCCAACATTCTTCATTGTATTTTCTCTTCGACAGCCCTCACTGGGGAAAAAGACAAGCACAGAAAAGGAAAAAAAATGACAGCAGTAAAACAAAAACAAAATTACCAGTATTTTAATTAAAATGAATGGAGTTAGCGATTTCATTTCAGTAGAATATTTGAATTTACAATTAAATGATGGGTCATTGATGGTGTACATAAAAGAAAATGTGCCACACAGACTCTTGAACAGCTATACTTGCAAATCTAAGCAAGCAGCAATGTTTTTTTTTGTTTTTTTAGGAAAAGGGGGTATAGAGTTGGCAAATCTGCCAGCTCATCCTCTGAATCACAGGGAACATATTGGCAGTATAACAACACTTCGGGAAGATTTTGCCACAGGCGAAAAAATGCTACCACAGCAGTTTTATCGTAGCATTTTCAATTTGGCTCTGAAATCTATTGCACTTTTCTTCAGCAAGACTGAACTCTATTGCAAAGGCCATTATTATCAGATATACATATATATACATAATTACATAAGTAATTTGAATTCTCAAGATATACTTTCCAAGTTTCCTTCTTTGGTTTCTCTAAACAGGAGATGACAAAGGAAAATGAAAGCTACAGAAGCAGAAGACAAAAGTATACAAACATGACTGAGATATTATTTATTTGTAAGTTGACAACTACTGGTAAGGACAGCAACATTGAACATGCTCTGAGTATTAACTACAACAGTTTTGTTTCCAAGATGCACTGGGATGTCAATTTATATTAATTTAGTCCAATTATCAGTACAACAAAAATTCTAGTCAAATAAGATTTTTAAATATTGTATTGATTTCCTGGGTATGTTTTGCTGATATTTATTATACAAATATAAATAAAAGACTTTCATTTGCATTATCTTTTATGGACCACATTTATATTCTTGCATTAATAGGTCTGACTACATTATATTTTAAAGGTATGGGTTAAATAGTTGATTATTTGGTGTAGTTATTGTATGTAGTAACAACTATTTATATATTTGGTTTCAGCATCATTGCTACCACTGGACATGTTTAAACAAAATTCACCAGAATTATGAGAGGAAATGCATGAAATAAAGGTTCGTGCATTTCTTGATTTAATAACTTATGATGTGTTTGCATGTATATATACATACATACATACATACATACATACATACATACATACATACGTACACACCAGGGTAGGGAAAATTCAGATTTTCCCTACCGGTTCTGTGGGTGTGGCTTGGAGGGTGTAGCGTCCAGAAGAGGTGACTGGGCAGGCATGGGCAGGGCCAAACAGGGGCGATTTTTACCAGCTCCATGAACCAATTCAAATCGTCCTTACCACCTCCGAGGTGGTTGAATTTCACCCCTGGGTACACACCCCTATACATACAGTCACATACAATTTTAACTCTAAAGCACTCTAGTATATTTAATGCCACAATATAAGGCAGCACAGCTCAGGTTTTCAAACCAGCCCCCCAAATGTATTCCTCCATTTATTTAAATAATATGTGCATCTCAATAAGAACTACATTCCCTACATAGAAAATTCGTATTTGGATGTTTTTCTCAGTGAGCTGGCTATTTGTCAACCTAACATTACTTCCTCAAACACAAGATTGCTTTATGTACTGAACTCTATTCTCTTGGTGTGATTAGTAGGTGTGATTGCTACTTATTTTCATTTGTGAGGCCACACAGATGCATGCAGTGGTCAAAGCCTACATTTGGAGTAAGTGATCTTCTTGGATAAGCAAAGGAAATGGTAGTATAGAAAAGATTATGATGTGAATATGCATAGAGCATGCTTAGATTTGGCATAAAATGATCAATATATTGCTAATAAATTTGTCATAGAACTTGTTAGTTACTAAGATGTAACTACTTGTGGTTTAATTAAAAAAATTAAATAAATTGTGGTTCAATCTATAAATTGAACATTATTGTGTGACATATACAGGATGTGTCTCTTTCATTTTCTACCCTGCTGCTGGAGAGTGAAATAATCATGCAGTATAATGGAACCCTGTACCTTTCACTGCAGAATAATATACCTATCAGGAAAGCAGCTACTGTGCTACTCTGCCAAGATTCAAATCAATCCAATCAAGAACACATCTACATCTTATCTGTGCAATAAAATTTGGGTGTGATGTAACAGATCAGATAAACAGGATGCAGCACAACCAAATATTAAAGAATTTTATTTATAAGCCTTGGAGCTGCTTTTTAAATACCCAATAGTTACCTGTATATATATATGTATGTATGTAAATGCTCCTAAAACATATACTGATGTTACTTATAAATGCTATCTGGATGGGAATATATACATCGCTCTATTGGGCGAATAAATATTATAATGATAGAAATTAAGATAATTCTATTACAAATCGAATGATTAGGATTCAGAATATCACTTAAATACATTTGCATCTTTCACATACCTTAAGATTTAAAGTTTAACATTAACCCAAAAGAGCTATTAGTGCATTTTATGGCAATATTTAATGTAAATATTAATTAACATGTGATAGCATTGTATCACAAAGATTATAAAAATATTTTTCCAATGATTTGAATGGAATTAGATGATTGTTAAGTTTATTTCTTTCCATATATTCTTTCTTTTTTCAATGCAGTAAGAAAGTAAATATATAAATATACTGACTCTATATTGTGTGCAGCATACTGCTTTCAAGTTCATTTTTAAAGGGCATAATGTGTTGCAACAGATTTATGAGAAACCCAACTCCACAGTTTTAAGTATTGATGATTGTAATACTGTAGAAGTGATGCTTCTAAATCAAAGTAGAAAGATGCCTTAAACAGACATGTAGATAAATATGTTACAAAGCCCCCCTTTTTCCCTCTTACCCCTTAAATATGAAAAGCAAGACTTGACGCTTTTTTAGGATATACAAAAACATTAGAAATCTTTTTAAACATAATTTCTTTCTCTGGATAACAAGAAACATGTGAAACAAAGCTGTATGTAGTTATAAAGAAATGGAGGGGAGGTGGATTTGAATGCCTAAAATAGATGATACAGAAACTAATCTTCAGGTTGATTAAATCACTGAGGTAACAGGCAGCTGTTGGAGTTACATTACAAGCACTGGAAGCTCAATGACAGTGTAAGCACTCAATACAATTCCTTTTCATAAAAGAATCAGATGTGTATTTTACAAGTTTAGTACAATAGAAACAAAATTGTAAGGCATACTAATCATTATTCTTGGCAGCAATGCTATGAGACGTTTTTTGACAAATCGGTACCAGGTGGCAATATATATATTCTGGCACTTTACTGGATTTTTGCTTGGTTTGTTTTACTTCATTTGCAACGTAATTTAGCCACCAAGTATGCAATGCTCAGAAATAGCCACACAATCAGTAAATTGGGGCTTAGAGCTAATAAAGGAATAGAGTAAAGAAGACTGGGATCTAGCCTGAAATCCCGGAGGGGCACCAGGCCACACAAGTTCTTCTGGATGACTACCTCCCGTGTTCCAATACTGTGAAAAGGAAGAGATTTGGGAGAAAAGAAAAGAAACAGAAAAAAACCCACAGACATGCAATGTATGTATCAAAAGATAAAAAGAGAATCAAGATGGCAAAATAAAAGAAGAAAAAAATGGGTCAGGAAGAGGAAAGAAAATAAACTTCGAAAAATTCACAACAGAAAGTAGAATGTGTGAGGATAAAGAATAAGGAAATATGCCAATTTTTCAAAATAATAATAAAAGGCGCAATTACAGAATAAAGGAGAGAGAAAGAGAATAAAAAAGAGAAAATAAGAAAGAATACTGTAGTCTACTGAAAATAAATACATGTATGTCAAACTAGAATGGTTTTCCATGTTCATTTTTCTCATTTGGCTAAGCGATGTTCCATGCGGCTGTGCCATGCTTTCCACATGCTGCAAAGAAAGGGAACTCTGAAAAGCAAACTGAACATGAATAACCATTGTGATATTTGACCCTTTCAAGAATGCTTCAATGCCGGGTATATTGAATTAATTCAACTATTAACGTAGTGAAAATCTTCCTCCTGAAATAGCTAGGTAAAAGTTGTTTCTTAAAATGCATGGCAGCTCAGTGGCTTAAGAACTATAATAAACCAGGTAGATGTCCTATTCCCAGCCTAAAATATATTTTAAGAATGTGTGGAGAGCTTAAAAGTTTAAGAAAGTAAATCTATCTTCCTTTTTGATCCCTGATTCTGACTTTATTCACTTTATTCACATTGTTATTTGAATTTTTCAAAAATAAAGATATGGTATCATATCTTTATTTTCATTGAAGAATTGGGTCTGTAGAGAAATATCTTAAGCAAAATAAACTACATGAAACATTTATTTTGAGGTTTTCAATGAATGTTTTAGAAAATTAGCATCTATTTAAATAATAATTTATTAAAAGATGTTAAATTGAAATTCTACAGAAGAAATGTTGACTGGTAACAGTTTTTTTCAAACTCAGATCAACAAAAGAGTATTCCCTTGCTTCAATTTTAATTTTTCTATTATCTGTATTGCCAGGAAAAAATGCTTGATTGTAAAATAATGCCAAAACGTAGCAATTATTTTGTAACAAGCAAATAAAAATAGATTTCCTACTGTTAGGTCTACTGTGTAGCATCATCCACGTCAATTCTATTAAGTTTTATTTCCTAAATGCTCAAAGCACAACAACATGATAACTTTTTCTCAAGATGGTATGAGCTAATAATGTTTGTTGAATACAACTGGTCCTTAAAATGTAGTGAATGTTATCAAAGGAACAATTAATGAAAAGATAAGAATTAACCTGAAAATACTTTATCTTATATTAGATATACTACATTCTTAAACTGCTGGCTCAATGTGAAACAATTGCAATTGCACTTTATAAAATTATGAAATTGTTAGATAGGATTTATGGAATTAGAAAACATTTGCTAAAATAAGATGGCATTGTAAGTAGGTTTTAAAAATAATAAACCATTGAAGGTTTAGAAAGGGTCAAATAGCAAAAACATATAGAAAGGATAAGAGAATTGAACATTTGTGAGAGCTTGTGAGAAGACACACAGAACATTTACATTCAGCAAAAGTGAATGTTGAAAGCAGAACTCTATAGTCAAGTTAAACTATGATTAAACAGTAAATCTGGATTTCTTATCCTTTCTTGCTTCATATGTAAAACTGGAGCTTTTCAGCAGTGCTTGAAATAATGTATTGGATTTTTATTTAAAACAGAAACTGAAATCTGTGAACATGTCAGCTGCTTCAGAAAGCAAATTAAGATTAAACTGATATGACCACAGTATGCCAGAAGGTTGTAATGGAGTTGTTTGCTGTATCATGAAACATTCATAATGGCAATTCGCTGAAGGGGCAAACTACTATCTGAGGAGTAAGCATAGGAAACCAATGCAACCTGCAGATGTTTCTCCTTAATTCAGTTGATAATTCTGCATTTTCACTTCTAAGAAAAGCAGCAGCCTTGACAAAGCTTTCATAGCAGTAAAGCAGAAAGATCTACATGCTTAGCAATTGCTTTCTTTATATCTCAATTCCAAGGAGGTGGTTTAAGTGATTTCAAAATCTGGATCTCAGAGTACTCAACAATGACAGGTATATGTGTAAAGAAAAAGCTGAATTGTATAGATTTGAATACTCATCTGCAGTTTACAGGGTTCCGGGATTAGAAACAAGTAAGCGCAAGCAAACAAGGTCTTCTTACCTCCTCATGCACTCCAGGGCCTGAGTGAAGACCTGTGGAGCCATTCCATGTTCATGTTGCAGTATGAGACATTGCTCCAGAGTCACCGACATGGCAGTCCGATCCTTGGCACTTTTACAGCTTGTAAACCGAACACCATTTAGTCTGCGGCAAATCTGGGAAAAAATGCTTGGTATTAGTTCCACTGTATCGCAGGACAAAAATATAGATAGTATCACTCCAGAATTACTAGGAGGATCTCATTGCTAACACTGGGATGAGATTAGAATTCAAGAAATGTAGAATTTATAGTCAGTTTTGAATTATTTTAGGTATGATTATGTGCTATCAAGTTGTTTTTGACTCCTAGCAACCACATCTTTTCCATGATGAACTATCCCTAGCCTATTCTTTCAAATCTCCCAATAGTGTACTCATCATTACTATAACTGAGTTTATCCACCTGTATTCACTCATATATGTGTTTGAAGTAGGAGAATTGGAGACTAGTCATTTGTGCCTCAGCGTGAGAACTCTTGAGATGATTTGTTCAGTAACCCATTGATCTGTGTTCTTGGCTGTCTACAGTATTCTCAGGAATCTTCTCCAAAATCAAACTTTAAGGGTGTCAATACTCTACTTATGTTACTTGTTTAAATCTCAACTTTTGCTTTCACACAGTGACACGGGGAATACCATGGCTTGCACAACTCTGATCATTGTAGGTATAGACATATCACAGTATTTGAATGAATATATTTTTAAGCCTTTCAAGACTGTTCTACCAAATCCTAGTCTGTGGCATATTTTGTAACCTCTTGTTCCTTTACTGTTCATGGATAATCCTAAAAAGCAAAAGCTATCCATCATTTCAATATCTTCTTTTTCTCCTTCTTCTCCTTTTTCTTCTTTCTCCTCCTCTTTCTCTCCTCCTCCTCTACCTATTGTCATTAGTTTAGTTAGATATAGATATGCTTTACAGATATTGGAGGTCAATTTTCAATGCATGTCATATTTATTGGGGCCACTGAACAAAAAAACCCCATCTGTACAGCCCACATTGCCCCCTTCAGCCATAGAATTTGGGTTTTCAAGTGTCAAAATCTACAGAATGGTGGGTATAACTTAATGGTGCATGCTCCATCCCTTTTCTATATACATCAATGCCATGCCCAGCTTCTTGTAAATTTTTAACTCTATTGTGAACTACACTAGTCAAGCTATAGCATTGCAATTCTCAGTCCCATCATTGCCATTTCTATGCAGAACAAGGCAACTGGTAACAACACCCTCAGTAGAAAATGGGCAGGCTTCTTCTAAGGTAGCCAAGCTGGCAACAGTGACAATAGTTTAACAGAATTTTCTTTTTAAATTAGGAGCTGCCAATGAGATACTTCTAACATTTCTGGAAATATATACAGAAAGTACATAATTACAATACATAGAGAGAGAGATATGGAAAGCCAGTTTGGTCTAGTGGTTAAGACAGGAGACTAGTCCCGCCATAGCTATGAAAACCAGCTGGATGATTTTGGGTCAGTTATTCTCAGTCTAATCCACCTCACAGGGTTGTTGTTGTGGGGAAAATAAAAGAAGGAAGGTGTGTTGGATATGTTTGCCACCTTGAGTTATTTGTAAAAATAACAAAAGTTGGATATAAATAATCAAATATTATAATAATCAAATAAATGTACTTTTAACATCAAAATTAACAAGGTAGAAAAAGCATGGCTTCTGAAATTCTTCCCACCTCTTTTATGAACAATGTCCATTGGAGCTTTTGCCTTCATCTTCGTATAATAAAGTAATGGGTTGCATCTGCATGTGTATATATGAATCTCCCCTTTCCCCAAAGATTGTGCATATGCATTTCCTACATACATGAGTGTCTAAACATGTTTCTATATCAGGGGTGCCCACACTTGGTCCGCTTGCGAGCTACCAATAGTCGGAAAGGAAAGCGCTCGCCCCAGCCTTCCGTGCATGCGTGACCTCTTTCCCCCCCACGCTTTTACGTGTGCTCCCCCTACCCTTCTGCGCATGCTCTTTTTCAAGCTTCTGCGCATGTGC
>JAOYMU010000010.1:26087335-26101336 GCA_025802295.1 Psammodynastes pulverulentus
AACCAAGAGGCAGTTTCTATAAGCAGGGCAATAAAGATTAGGCTAGAAACAACACCCAAATATTTCCTTCCTGCCTTCCTTACAGGACTAGCCATGTAGTGGAAAATATCAAAATGAGATTTCTTCCAACAACCAGTTCTCCGAACTGCTTAGAAAGTTAACAACCAGTTCTCGCGAATAGAGGCAAACCTGTTGAATCCCACCACTGAATACCTGCCAAGAATGTAACTAATAGAACATTCTTCATTTCGCCTTAGAAACAGAAATTTATATTATTTCATGAAGAAAGTCAGCAGCTAAAAATAGACATTCTAAATCAACCCGTACTTCCTGTAAGGTACTCAATAAAGAAGATGGCTACACATGAACATTTCTTTGCAAAGATAGTCATTTTCTTCCATTGGAAAGTATGCAAAAATTTGAAGAGGTCTACCATGGCAAAAATTTCAATTTTGTTATACTGTAAAAAGATGGGTCAAAATAGCGCAGTTTAAATAAGGGATTCTTATTACATGAATAAGAAGACAGTTTAGATTTATCTGGAATATTCCATTTCCATCCAATGAAAAGCAGAACAATATAATCTGCAGATGGCAACGGCCACAGAAAGCCACAGTTGGTATTACTGCTTAGGAAAATGCTAAGTAGTATCAATATATCTCAATTAAAATCCCAAGATTTCCTGCCAAGTACAGATAGTCCTTGAGTTATGAATGTAATGGAGCCTGTCCATTACATTTGTAACTCGAAGATTTGTTGGAGTGAAAATGAACGTGAAATCTCCTTTTCACCCACGCATTCACTAACCGAGTGCGCAGGTTGTTAACTGCACATGAAGTATCTCAGGATGGAGAAGGCCAGGGAGGCGCTTAGTGATGGAACAGGCCATCTGCTTAAGACTACTCAAGGCCTCCCCTGACCCACTGAGATACCTCATGCTCCCCACAATTGCTTCCCCACCATCCGGCCACACCAGGTCACTTACCTAGTGAAGATCTAACAAGCTGTCTCCTCTCCAGGCTCTCTGCTGAGGATGCTTAGAGGGAGCAAAATCACGCTGCCTTAAAGCATCCCATAAGCTTGTAAACATAGGAGACTGGAAGCTTCTGGGTGCCGTGATTTCATGGCCTGAAGTCCTGGGAGATCATGGTCACCAGAAGCGTCTAATCTTCATGAAAAACATTTGCAAGCCGATCAAGTGCTAGAAGCAAAATTGTTCCTCTCTCAAAGAAACCGTGGCAGAGAGGAGACAGAGTTTCACAAGTGAGTGTGGCACGGTGGGATGGGAGGGGGGAAGTAAGTGTCGAGACCCGGGACAGAGGGAAGAGGTAGGGTGAATGTTGCAGTGCCTCTGCAGTCATTTGTAAGGGTTGAACAACTGTTGTGGTACTGCAACATTCATACTTTAGGGTGTGTATCGTAAATACTTGGGGGGGTTATTGCATAACTTCGAACAGTCACTAAGTGAACTGCCGTAACTCGAGCATTACCTGACAGGTGTCCGTTCCTTGTGTTTAAAAATTTTTGCAACCTTTTTCATCAGTTTATGGTACAAATCACTTGTTCTAACCAGCAAATATCCAATATACTTCTGACCTTTTTATTCAGGGAACAAAATATATAACTTTTTCCAATTCTCTCATTTTCTTTACCCTAAGCTGGATAAAGAAAGAGAATCAAGAACAAAGGACACCTAACTCACATGAGCAAAAGAAGCCCAAGACCAGAAAAAAAATGTTTTCTTTTAAAAGAAAGAAACAAAAGTGGGCTCTGCCATAGCACAAAGCATTCCTACTCAGGGATCTAGCCGAAATATTCTATTTCTTGACCCTTCAATTTAGAAATATACCAGACAACTTTAATTTTCATTAGGCTCTAAAGACTTTTCTTCTTCTGAAAAATTATATGCAGCATGTTGCTAATGAAAAATAAAGATTCACATGTGGAGAACTGAGCTTGCTTATAATATACATATAAAATGTATTAAGAAGCATAAGAATACCTGATCCTGCATCATCCTGGACTCTCATTCGCTGTATATGTAAATTTGTGGGCATGAATTCAAGCTTTTTGTCACCTTTCAGACTACTTGCTTTGAATGATGGTCCTGGAGAAATGAATTGAAAAAGATCAATTTTTGTATATTCACTTCACAGAAATATAATAATTAATGAACAGAAAAGAATAATGATCATAAAGAACAATAAGAAAATGATAAATAGCTCAGCAATTATATTTCCTATATTTAGCCACAAGTCAGAATGAAGAATCATGCTTCCAATTCCAAACTCTAAGGGAACCTGTTGGGGTGTCACTTGTTCTAAGCTCTCTTTTGTTTAAAAGAAGGTACGCTTGCATAGGATATTGTAGCTAATAACCACCACTACAGTCTCTCAAATTACATAATTATGTTTCCAATAGTAAAGAAGGTTGAATTATGGAGTCTTTGGTGGTTTCTGAGCTTGGTTGTTTGTTTCATTACCCAACTAGATGACATCATCAGTGCTAAAGATTATATTTGTATTCACCGAATGTTCATTGCAGTCTTAGTTCATTCTCTGATGTTTTCCAAGCTTGAAATGCAATAGGAATATGGCCTATGCCTCTTTTCGGATTAAACAACTATCCAAGAGTTTCCAATATAACTTTTTTGATAGAAAAGTAAATGTAGTTGATATATTGCTTTCAAGAAAGTAAAATATGCCATTAAGATGTTTTAGTTACTGTCTATAGAATTTTTTTTAAGGGATGCGGTGGCCCAGCGGATAAGACGCGGAGCTTGTCGATCAGAAAGGTCGGCCGTTCAGCAGTTTGAATCCCTAGTGCTGCATAACAGAGTGAGCTTCCATTACTTGTCCCAGCTTCTGCCAACCTAGCAGTTCGAAAACATGCAAAGAAAAATAGGGACCACCTTTGGTGGGAAGGTAACAGCGTTCCATGCGCTTTTGGCGTTTAGTCATGCTGGCCATATGACCACAGAGGTGTCTTCAGACAGTGCTGACTCTTCAGCTTTGTAATGGAGATGAGCACCGCCCCTTAGAGCCGGAAATGACTATCACGTATGTGCAAGGGGAACTTTACCTTTACCTTCTAGAGAATTTTGGACTACAAACATAGGACTACAGAAATACAGAATATTTTTGTAAAATTGATTGTAAAAGATGGAGATAATATTAGAATAAGATTTTTTTAAAAAATGTACAGGACATAATAGCAATACTACATCTTAAAGGCTTAAATATTTACAGGATAAATGGAAAGATCTGCCAATTTCATAATTTCGATTTAGTCCTTTAAAAGCAATGTGAAAAATTTTGAACGTTGTCTAATAAAGGACACACAAAAAAGGATAATGCTCTTTTGCTGTGAATCCTTCTAATTCTATAACTGGGCATACCATTTTATTGTCATTTATTTGGAAATGTTAAAATTATAAAATGTTGGTTCTGGGATTTTGCTTACAGGATTAAAGTTTATGCAAACAAAGCATTTCTTTGCCACAATATTCATCCATCCTTGATGTGCTGCTTTAAGCTTCATTCTGCAAAGCCTTTCCATCTCTTGATTTTCCTTTGTTATTGCTTTCCCTTTATTGTAGGATAAATGTTTTCATCAACCTGGCAAAAGCTGGCATTCTGGAAATGTGCTTTCTCTTTCGCAGCCCCTGCTCCTGGAATATTCTCCTTCAGGATGACCCTGACCCACCTTGGCTTTTTCTAAGGTCATGAAGACTTGGTTGTAGGCCCGGGGTCTAGGGCCTTGAGTATGTTAAAGTTCCGGCTGTATTCACACCCATAGTAATAGCTTTACTTGGTGCCATATCTATTTATTTTGTATTCTTTTACTTATTTTAAATTGTTTTAAGCCATATGATGCATGTTGCCCAGAGTAGTACCTACCATCCTGTTGAGGTAGGTAGCTATTGAACTCAAATAAATAAATAAATTTGGAAGAGATCTTCAAAATCACCAGTTTAATGACAAATCAGATCTGACATCCATCTCTTAGTATGATTAATGGCTAAATGTCAAGGACAATGTAGAATCAGGTCTGTATATATATTGGGACAATGATGGAGGTTGAGGAATATTCAGCCCCATTCCAGTAGTTTGCATTGAATCAGATGATTTTAAATTAGGCCATGCCTAGATGAGAACTTACCAATCGAAACACTTTTGTCAAAGTCCTTGAATTAAAGCGGAATGTCTTCACTTCATTCACGTCTTGAATGTTTAATTTGAAATTCAATGTGATGATGTGCAGAGGCTGAATGCCAAAAAATATTGTCCCAATATATACAAACATGACTTTTTAAAATCTTGACTTTTATTGCAATGGCAAAAGAGCCACATTTATGGCAAGTCCAGATCACTCGTCAAAGTTACAATATCTACCGTTTCTTCTTCAACGGCGCTCCAATACTGGAAGTGGCCTTAATGGGCAAAGTGTGTTTAAAACTGCCAGCAGAGTGAAATATAGTAGACTTCATTATAATGTTCAGCATCCCTTACTTATATTCCTCTTTTCTTTTTTAAGTAAAATTGAAGAAGTCCAATGTTGTAAAGATATTCGTGTTGATGTTCCTGCTGTATCTAGTTTAGCAGAGAGGGTTTGTTGTTTAAAGACTAGAATTCCGTGGAAAAACCCAAATTAGAAAATGCAATTTAAAAAAGTAAGACAAATTGTTCACTTATTTAAAAAAAAAATTTGTAAGCCACAAATCCCAGTATGATTCATAGCACTCTTTCTGTTCTTCTTCCACCTTAGTATATATCCAGACTCATTTCTGATCTATTTTGGACACAAAGATATCTGCTGTTCTTTTGCTTTTAATGGCATTTCAAAATGTTTTAGCGATTTTTTTTGTAGCAACTAGATCCATTACTATTTTACTTTGTGGTTCTACTGCCTTTCATTTGTACTGAATGCATAAACTGCCATTGTATTTATAGAAATCTTCTTCTATATCCACTTCCAATCTTCCTGGACAAAGAAAGCTAGTATGGATGGTATGGATAGTATATACATCCCTACCTATACCCATATTGGTGAAACCAAATGACATAAGCAAACTAAATAATTGCTATGAATCTATGCAATTGTGTCTGTATGAAGAGTACATTTAGATAGCAATCTTCTTCTACAGCTGATGATTTCGAAACCATCAAAAAAGTTAAGTCTGAAGCATCTACCTTTATACTGATGAAGATTTGTCAAGTTGTCCTGATAGGTCAGAATAATTGTTTGGTACTGAGTGACTATTTGCCGACGAAGACTTTCCCAGCAAGGTGACAGTTCTCCCAGTTCTTCAAGTTCACAAATCCTATCAAAACATCCAAAGAAATGAAATGCTATTAGATCAGTTATATACTAAATGAAAAACAATATATCTCCCTCACCTTTTAAAACTACAGTATCTATTCAAGCCTACCCATGGACTATTTAAATATTTTATTTTAATTAGAATACATTTTGAGCTTTTTTGAGGCATATATTAAGCCTTGTTAATCCCATATATTTTTTTCATAAATTACTTTGTCCTTACATGAAGAAAGATCAAATATTAACCACATTCATATCCTGTTTAATTATTCCATTTTCCAGTATTAAGTGGGACTGATGGATACCAAATGAATTTTTTCTTTCTGACAAAATCTCATGCTATTAACAGCTTTAGAACAGAATTTAATCAAGCAAAATTTTCTAAATGCAGAAATACAATGATGGGAGAAGATGCTTCTGCCTTATTTTCATTTCTTGTGTAAGGAATATTTGAAAACTGGTTATCTCCATTTATAAACACTGATTAGCACAAATGCAATAAAATATTCAGAGGAACTGGTAATGTCTCTACATTTGTAAGGAGATGTAATAGAAGTAGGCATAAAAGCATTTATAGGATTTTCAAATTATGTTCTCACATTTCCAAGCATGTGCTCACAAATCAAATAAGTAACAATGCAATATTTTTTATAAATGTGTTTAATTAACTTACAAAGTACCGGTAAGTAATTTTGTAGGTTTTTTGTTTTTTCTGCCAGGGTGTGAATTCCAATGTAAACACAAATAATAGGGGCATAGATAATAACAAATAGTAAGCATGACTACTATTAATTAAAAAAAGAAGGCTACACAAAAAATACAATACGTTGCTTCTGCTTGTATTTTTGTTTATTTATCATATTTATATGGCTACCATCTCACGTATCTCTTTTGCACCATATTGCAAAATTCTGAAAAGTCAGGAGTTCAATACACAAGTGTGTTCCAGGTCAAATACAGGTTTGAAAAAATCAGATTGAACAGTTTCATATAAACATGAAAATCAAATGGATTTTCCCCATCTTATCTATTCTACTAGTATAATACATTCACTGTTAAGATCTTGATAACTCTTATATCCTAATTACATAGTATTCTGTTTGTTTATTTTAAAACACTTGTGTCAAATATATCACCAAATTACTAATTGACAGCTCATGTATAAATTGCTAGCTATAAGTATACAGGACCAAATGGAGAATTGTAGTGCTGACATCATACCACAATTTATAGCTTTGCACTGACATAATGAACTAATACAGTCCATTACACCACCAGAAAAGCACAAGATAATGATGGACCTATTTTTTAAACTCTTGGCCAGCTTCTTCAAAAAACCTTTTTTTTAAATCTCCCAGCCCATCTTCCTATTTCTGTTCTTTTACCAAGAGAAATTAGAGAAAACATTAGCAACCAGCTTTGCCTTGTCCCATCCCATGCCCCCGAAACTCTTCACTCAGAATTAATGCATATACTGTACCCCATTTCCACTTCTACCCCATTTCCACTTCTATGGGCAGCAACAATTAGAAAGAAGACCCACAACCATGATCACCATGTCTGGAAGACACTCTAATGGCAATGTGGGTCAAATAAACACTTGAAATGGTTTCTAAATCCAACAGATTGCTATATGATTGCAATTTCTAAAACTCAGGAATTCAGTGGAAATTTTCATTTTGAATTGTCTGCTACTAATTCCAAATTCAAATCACTGTGGATTGAGACTACAAGTACGGTACTGAAAAATATTACTTTTTGCTGATGTGATTTCATCAAGTTCAACCATTTTCTTCTTTTCAAACTAATCTCTCCCATTTACTTTAATTTTTCTTTTCTTTCAAAATATATCAATTTGTAAATACCAGATATACCAAATATGGAAGATTTTATAACATATTTTCACTACATCATTCTTATTTCCAGAAAAAACTATATTGGTTCACTGGAGTTTATATCCATACTTTTAGCATTTGCAAAATTATATCTGTACTTCAACTCACTATAGAATAAAACTAAACAGTGCTGAGATTACTCATATAACATAAATAGGCAAGTTTTACCAATAGTAGTGGATTAAACATTCAATTCATTCATGAATCTTATTGGTTGAGCAGAGCTTAGACTTCTCTTGGCTCAATCTAATTGAATCAGTCAATCATTGCTTCCTAGCTCAGTCTAACCAAAGTCCATGCTGGCTGAGAATTTGGGGAACTGAAGTCACACGTGTCTGGGCAGACATTAGGTTGGGAAATGCTGAATTAGACAAAATGGCAAAGGTGGTAAAAGTTAAATGAATATACCAAGAAACGTTATTTGTCCAATTTACAACAGTGATGATCTACTAAAATTAAGCATTCGATGGTTAATCACAAATAATAATAAAAATAATAACGGAATATAGCATATGAAAACCCAGTTTCCTGTAATGCCCACACAGATCCCTCTATGCATGTTCTACATTGACCTGTCTATGTATAACTACTAATTTTATCCTGAAACTGCTCTATTGGGAAGTTCTAATCTTGGCAAGGCCTAATTTAAAGTCTTCTGATTGAATGCAAATTACTGGAAAGGAACTGGAAATTCCCAGACTTCCATTAAGGTGAGAGCCTTCTAATCACTGCATGAATTATACTGCAATAATGAATCACAGAAGCAGATGACACTTACAGACATCAAAGTTTAAAATACAAAAAGGTAATTTTTCAACTATGGCACATAGACAAAAAGAAAGACCGCAGAAAACTGAGTAATTTCTCATTAAAAATTTATTTCAAAGTCTGAAGCTGCTTTTTATACAGCTCCAGTAATACAACAGCGATTATATCATTTATCCTGTACACTCATTCTTACAACACCATTATGACAATGATGTGTCAGATTCCCCTTATATCCAATGAAAGCAACAGGAATGACAATTAATCAACAAATCACCCATTCCAGCTTTCCCCAATCTAGGGTCCTTCAGATACTTTGGACATGTTATGTCACCCAATCCCAATTTCAATGTCAATTGTATAGTGGCAATTGTAGGCTCCAGATTGGAGAAAACACCTGCATGAGAATGTCAAAGATGCCTTCCATGGTAAAAGTCGGATGGGATCCTTTTGTATCTGTTTATTTACAATACTGAAAATAATCTAGGACATATATTATCAATACTTTACTTCTATTCTTAGGCCAATTAAACCAGGATTCAAAGTAAATTATGATGAAAAATAAAATGAACTCCAAGTAAAATAGACACCTAATGACAGAAGTCTCCACACCAGCAAACTATATGCTTGCTAAAAGTATTGAAAATTATATTACAGGTGTCAGCAGTTGCTAAGTTAAAGTTTCAATTAAATATTACCCCTCCCCATTCTTTAGAATTATCCTGAAAGAACAGAAAATGGAAAATTATCTATCCTATCCATGTTAGTGAAACTTCTGAATACTTTTGATTGGTCACGCTGAGCTTCATAGGCTGTTAATCCAATCCAGCAGAGTTTTGCTCATATTTTTATAAACTAACATTTCAGTATACAAAACTGTCTTGATATCAGGGAAGTCTTAGCAAGGAGTCAAAACTAGGATCCACATCCTCCAGAAGACTCAGTGCAGCTGCTTTGAAAGCTGTCCTCAGCTATCCCTGCATACATGTGCATGCACAGGGGACACCTCTGTTGGGACGGCCCATAGAATAAAGCAGCTCTATGAAGCAGCCCATGAGAAATCCAGGGAGAGTCTCCAAATTAGCAATGCCAAGCAGTTGTTTCACCATTTCAAGGTGAATTAGTGCATTCTGCATAGCTGCTCTTTGGAATACTTTTACTCAACTCTACTACTCTATACATAACATGAAACAAATACTGTGGGGTGTTACTGTACAGTACTATAGTACTTTGATGAGACTAGTGTGTTTTGAACACTTCTTTCACTTTAACCAGTATCTGGTTTTTTATTTATTTAAAATTGTTATTTATTTATATTAACAAATGTTATTTTCACAAAGTGAAAATCAGCCAATAGATGCTTGCTTTATTTCAGAATTTGATTGTATAAATTTAATAAAACAATTATAAGTAAACTTATAAATAAAAAACTTTAGATCAAGTGTTTCGGGTGATGGAGTAATTTCAAAGCAGTCAGAACAGAGTCCAGAGAAAACTGAAAGCAAACAAAAATTATATGCTTTTCCATGGAGCCATTACACAAAAATAATTGCTAATTGTCCTTTTATATCCTGATTTTTTCCTATAAATAGTTTTCTTAAATCAGAAGCTCAAGCAGGAAAAACTCAGTAAGTAGGTAAATGAAGGACAAATTGTCCTCTACAAGTGCCAGTGTGTACCTATGCTAACAGAAACAACACATATTTGCCTAAACAACAACAGCAGCAGCTGCAAAGTCTGGAAGAGTGCAGCACACATCCTATTTTTCCCCCCACATTTACAGCATGTCTATTGCTAGAGGACATTGGTTGGGAGGAAAATAACAAATCAAACAATTTTCAAACAACAGCATTAATGATGACTAGAAGCTTTGACTTGGTGAGATTTAATCCAGTCTTGTTTTTCCCATCCACACTCTCAACCAACTCCAGGTACCAGTTTTACAGCATCTTTCCTCAGCTTGATGGGGTAATATAAAACTGGGTATTATCTCCACATTGATGACCTGGATCATAACTCTGATCTCTGAATCATAACATGATTTCCCCAGTCTCATGTATATATTAATTAACATGGAGAAATAAGAACACTAAAATACTCAACACTAGAGTTTGCAAGGACCCAAAAAGTGATTCCCATGACTTTGGATTGTTAGTCACCATTGAGGTAGGAATGGAACAATCACAGAGTTTACAACTCTGAAAACAATCTGAAGGTCACCAAGGTCAATGGTATTAAACACTATTAAATGGCCCAATACTACTCTCAACAAGATTCCATAAAATGTAAATCAACCAGAGCGATCAATGCCTTTTCTATCCTGTAACACTAAAATAAACAAGTAATTGTGCTGCATTATTTTCCAGCCTACCAATTATTTACAGACATGGTTAAATATTTATAGACATGATCAGGCAAAGAAATAAAAGAAAGGTGTCAGCTAATCTCTGTAGGCATTGTGCAAAGTTGAACTGTTTGCCTTAATATTGTATTTCCTCGTTAGCATCAACAGTTAGAACTTTATTGCAGTGACTTTTACCTTGAAGCATCTTCCTCTAGCAGCAATTTCACAAATTGCCTGGGAATGTGTAAAGAGAGCACACTCTCTCCCATTTGCTCCAAAATCCTCAGATGGTTGCCATCAGTGGTAGGAAAACGATACATCCGACAAATGGCACCTCCAAACACTAAAATATTAAAACACTTAAATAAGTACTTCATTGCAATTAGGCCATGCAAACTCCATTCCCCTAACACATTAATTTAACAAACCGTTTAGAGAGGCTAGAAACCCTATTAATCTTGAAATGCTAAAACCTACTTAGCACATCCAAGCATATTAAAAGCACAGCATCCAGAAATGGAAAGTTGAGTTTTGATACAATATGCAAAAAAAGTTGACATTGAAAAGATTATTAAGTATTGTATGACCATACAAATGAATGTAGACTGTGATATTTAGGTTTTCCTAGTTTTTCAGCGTAATGCATTTAGTGATGAGACAAAAAATAGACTTATGAATGGTTCTTTTTTGAAGAACAGTTCTTTTCACTCTGCCATCCATGCACTTGCCTTTGATACCACAGGCCCTGTTTCATGTTTCAACTTAAAAGGAAGACACAACAGAAACTAAACAGGAAGGTTGGACAACTAAAACCAAAACCTATGCTGGAAACAGTTGTTACTATTACTGTCCTACAAGCATATTAGAGGCCTCTGATCAGTTTCTTTCAGCTTGCAATTTCTTTTGCATCCTCATAGCCTCCTATAGATCAGGGCTTAGATTCAAAACAGCAGAAAGCTTGCAGCCAACTTCCCTTCCCTCTGGAAAAACCCCTCAAATCTCTTATGCATAGACAGATGTACTGTAGATCAATGCCGTATTTTCATCTGGATTGCAATCTAGGCCAACTACTTCTGGTGAAGTGAACTGCTGTCTCCCCCCATCCTTAATCTAACAGATTTCAGTGAAATCCTGGAAAAATATTATTACTTAGAATAAAAGTAATAATATTGTTCTGCATGTGAACAATGATTTAATCATTTCTGCATGTAGATGAACTGAATGACCGTAATGCAGATGTAGACATGTCCAAATGCTTTTATATGGTTGAATCTGTGATGTAGCACACTTTTAAAAATTTGAAAACCATAAAATAATGCAACTTGGAGCTTTTCCTCTTCAGTATTTATTCATTCTGTTCCATTAAGTCAATTCTATTCACTGGTTCTCTTCTTTCCACAAAGCCAAATGGCAGAATCCTTTGTCTGGTCAATCTGATTACATAAACTCTGCCATAATATATGGAAGAACAGACATGACAAGGACTGGAAAAAGCCAAATTAAGATGCAGAATACTCATCCATTCAAGAAGCTATTTACCAGATTTTAATAGTGCATCTTTTCGTAATGAAGCATATTTGGATCGGATTCCTAAGGACTCTGTCAAACTTTCATCAACTGGTAGCACAGTCTGAAAAAAAAAGCAGAAAAATATATTAATTACAAATACAGAGTAATCAAGCATCATCATTTGTAAGATTTATATTTAAACCAGGTTCTCAAGCTGAAGGTGCAACCTAGAAATTCAGAAACTTGACAAACAACAAGTTCCTATAAGCAGAGTTTCAAAGTGCCCTGGCCAAGATCCCTCAATTCCTAAGATATATTGTATTTGCCTGAGAGGAAAACAACAGCTTTTTTTAAAAAACCCTCAATAATTTATCTTTAACATGAAAAAGTTGTCTTAGATTTATTGAGAACACAATAAGGAAAATAATTAAGCTTTTTTTCTCATTTTCACTTTTGGAGTTGAGATGGTAGCCTTACACAGATCTCTTCCTTTTAGATACATAATAGAATATTTTTATCCAACAGTGGTTGAACTACTTTAGGAAAAAAAATTGATTCTGAGGAATGGGGTGAGAAGAATAAGAAGAGTTAGATACATGGAAAAAAGATAGCCAACTCACTCTTCCATTAATAGTATCAGGAGATCTGGTCACAGGAGGCCTTTCCTCTGTGTTTTCTTCCATCTGCCATCCTATGGCTGTAATGTTCCCAACACGGTCATTTTCAGCAGATCTACAATGTACAAATTACTTGGGATAAATCAATCAGGGTCCATGAGACACAACAGTAGCCCTTTCATTAAGAGAGATACAATTGTGCAAAATGGCAAAACTGGACTCACTCTGGGCCTCCAAATTCTATTGTTTATAAAAACGCCATTTCTTGAATGGGATTTTATCCTCAGGGAAAAAAAATCTAATCCCGAATTTCAGACTCATAATTTTGTCAGTGGTAAAGCATATTAAAAAAATGTTGAGTGCACACCCTTTTATTCTTCAGTCTAAGTCACACAATATCTTTTCGAAATAAACAATACTTCTGAAAAATTTCTCATCATAAAGCTTGTCAAGAAAGATTGAGTGAAATTCTGAGCAGTGATTTGAAAGTGATTAAGACTTTGCTGCTCCTTTAAAGTCTGTGATAGCAATACCCAAGAAATACATGCAGTAATCATAATAAAAGCAATAGCAGTATTACTATTACTACTACTAATAATAATAATGTAGTTGGTTGATACCTAGGACACTGGCAGCAACCTGTATCAACCATTAGCACCAGTCAATGATGTTTGTGATGCATTTTTGAATGTTCAGTTGACTGAGTTTAATGTTTAATGAATAAAGTATAATAATAATATAGCTGCCTTATGTTTGCTCTTCCAGATAACATGACATTTGTTTTTAGAGGAGCATTTGAAATGAATTCTGATTCTACCTGCAATGTTCATTCTTTTAGTTACAGACTTTCACTGGAGAATGACATTATAATTGTTACATAAATTAGTTTTGTGACTTGTGGATTTCAGCGACCTGTTCTTCTTTAGCATGCTTGGAGTGGAACACTTGGTTTTGAAAAGCTGCAAGACAAAATCCCCAAAGAATATTTCTTTGGTGATTCTGAAGGAAAATTGAAAGGGAAGAAACTGAGGAAATAACTGAATATAAAGCATCAACTAGAGAGGGCTAGAGAAGACAACTATAGGAAACTGACTTCATTAAATTTTATCCGGCTGCTGATTTATGGACAGAAAGTAGCAGACTAAGGCCTACAGCTGTGCTCCCAGCTAATGAAACAAACAGATCTGAGATGAGAAACCTTAAGCCCTTACAAATGATGAAGCTGTATTATCTAAAATAGAATCCAGTACCAAGTTTTTGGAGGCATTTGTCTTGTTTAAGAGTCATATATGTACATAATAATGGTTCCTGTGAATTATGTAGGCTTTCACAGAATCATAATTTTGAATGGGGCCATTAAAACCATAATGTCCATATCTATCATAATAAATGACAAAACATGGAATGAATTGCATGATTACAGGAGAATAATTATTTTGATTGGGGGGGGGGGCAGGTGGAAGATTCTTTGTTCAGAGAACACAGTACTTATTAAAAATTGATTAACCATCATATTTTAGCCCTTCTCCAACCAGAAAACCAGTTGCTG
>JAOYMU010000010.1:26151296-26169814 GCA_025802295.1 Psammodynastes pulverulentus
AAAAGCAGCTTTTGCAATTGAGAGTGCAGGAGGCAGCCAGCAGCAGCGGAAGGAGGACCCGTTCTGCAAGGGCACCCGTCTTACCTCGCGCCCGCTCGGACTAGGGGAGCCGCAGCTTCCTCACCAAGCCATGCGCAACATGCTGGATTGGCTCGTGGCCCTTCTGAGGTCCGAGGAGCTGCGGCTGCAACCTCACCTTCCCGTCGGATGTAGCTCTTCTTCGCACCCTACAGCAGCTTCTTCTGCTACTGCAGCAACCCGGGCTCCCTAACGCGCATACACCCAGGCAGCTATGACGCCATAATCCACCCAGGCTCCTCCTCCGCCTCCCGTTCTTCAGCGCTTGCGTCGCCCACCGCTTCTCTTGCCCTCAAGGCCGCACTTCGGCCCGCCCGATCGCTCTCCCTGCAATTTCAGGGTCTGAGCTAGTGCGCCCCAGCTGCGGGGATCCGGATGGGCGCAAGACGGCAGCCGAGAAAGAGTGCGCGATTTCGTAACTCCTGGTGAGCGCCATCTAGTGGTGGCCTGATCTTTTACAGCGCAGCTGCGGTAACGGTCGCCTAGGCATCTCTCAGCATGTAATATTAAGACCGATTTTTTCCCCACTTGAGGCATATTTTGAATGAATATATGGGTAAGACCAGGAAAAGCCTGCTTCTATGAATCTGAGCACCATTGTCAAGTTCTCTTTTAGTTGTATCTACCGTATTCTTAAAATCAAACTGCCCTAGTTTGATCATGCCAGACAAATCTTATTACATTCTTTGATAAAGTGACAAAATAGAGCAGAGAAATGCTGTGGATATAATTTACTTGGACTACAGTAAGGCATTTGATAAAGAAGACCGCAACCTACTACTTGATAAGATAGAAAAATGTGGGTTAGATGGCATCACCACCATATTAATGTTCCAACACTGGAAGATTTTAAGAAGAGATTGCATAACCATTGGTCTGAAATGGTAAAGGGTCATGATGGTGAACCTATGGCACAGGTGGCACGTAGACCCCTCTGTGGTCATGCGAGCTGTTGCTCCAGGTCAGTTCCGCCGCACATGCATGCATGCCTCCCACCAGCCAACTGGTCTTTGGATCTTTGCCGCGCATGCACAGGGTCAGGGCCAGAGGTGGAATTCAGCAGGTTCTGACCAGTTCTGGAGAACCAGTAGCGGAAATATTTATTTATTTATTTATTTTAAAAATTTATACCCCGCTTTTCTAAATATTCAAAGCGGCTTCCAGTTAAAAAGGGCAAAGGACATAAATACAGTATTAAAAAGCAATTAAATTCAATTAGGTTAAAAAACATTATACATATAACCAGGATAAAACATTACAATATAGAGACAACTACTACATAATTGACAAAATTTTGAGTAGTTGGGAGAACCGGTGGTAACCTTCCCCCAGGGGTGGGGAGGGAATGGAAATTTTACAGTATCCTTCCCCTGCCACACCCACAAAGCCATGCCCACCAAGCCACACTCACAAAGCCACGCCCACAGAACCGGTAGGAAACATTCTTTAATCCCACCACTGGATGGGGTGCATGCAGGGGGCAGGGTCATGCATGGAGCAGACATGCACAAGCGCAGGGAATGCGCACACATGTGCGGGGAATGGGGCACATGCACGGAGAACATGCACACATTGCATTTTTGGGATGCGTGCATGCTTTGGTCACTGTGCCAAAAAGGATAGCCATCACTGGTATAGGGTTTCCTGCCTGAGCAGGGGGTTGGACTAGGAAGACTAAGGTCCCTTCCAATTCTGTCATTCTATTCTATTCTATTCTATTCTATTCTATTCTATTCTATTCTATTCAGAATGGGCTAAAGCAGTATTTCTTGAACTTGGAAAAATGAAGACATGTGATGTTCAATTCCCAGAATTCTCCAGAATTTCAAAAGAAAGGTCCCAGAATTTCCCAGATGGTAAACATAGTGACACAATAGAATATTTTGATTTTGCAATTAATTATTTTCATTAGTAATCTCCATGGTTCTCTTCTCCTTCTTTGAAGTCAGCAAATAGTTTTTACTAATCAATTTTCAAAAAACATAAAACAAAAATAACTCATCATACATAAAACAAAGGGAAAAAGCACTGTAAAAGTTTCTCTCTTAACGTACCTAAGAATAAGCAATAATTATAGCTCTGCTGTGGTGAGTTTAGGCTCCTTTCACTGAAAAAGCTTTAAAATAGTTTTACAAATAAAACTGCATTTCAAATTTTATGAGTCATTCTAGTGTTTCCCGTTTCCTTAGAAGACTAAAAATTAGTATACAATGAAAATAAACATGAAAGAAAAAAATAAAGTTAAAAGACATGTGTTGCTACTTTTGAACAATTTATTTTGGAAGTAGCTAAATCCAGTCTAACAAACAGGATGGTTTATAATCGTCATCTCAGAAATTTCACCCACACCCACCCACACATATATAGTACACAGTGCTTTTCAGAAATTGGAGCTAAGTATACAAATACATAGTATGCTATCTGACTAGGAAATTGTGCAAGTTGAATTGTGTATCAATTATTTGCACAAATAGTTAAATTATGGGAAAAAAATAATTCATAAGCTATGTTGGATAAAAAACCCTTGCAAAAGATACTTCATGACATGCATGAGCACAAAGGAATCATCCCATCTTGAATAATTAAAATGTCTTTTTTCTGATTATTTATTAAACTTGCATGATGTTAAACTCTCAATAAAGATCCATTCAACTATTTCCAAAGCTGTTCCTGATCATCTTTGCTCCTTCGGTCACTTCAAAATGATTCTTTTTCTGAGTAACTTCTTTTAAATGCACACAATTGAAAAAGTCTTCTTTAAAATTGGTTTCCTATGGGATATTAATTCCGTTTAGTTCATATTAAGAGCAATCAAGATTATGCATTAAATTGAAAAAAAATATGCATGCTATCAGTATGCAATAGGAAGTCACAAGTTGTGATCATGCGATATCACGATTGAAGACCTGGCTGATTCACTTAGCAACAGCAGCAGAACAGATAGTATAGGTCTGGTGTGGTGATGTGGTGTTTCAGTGTACAACTGTGTTGCTTAGCAATGGAGATGCTGGTCCCACTTATGACTATTGCAGCATCGCTGTAGTCATGTGATCAAAATTCAGGTGCTTGCACTTTCCCTGGGTCATGGAATCATCGTTTGTAAACTTCCCAGCCAGCTTCCAGCAAACAAAGTCAACTGGGGAAGCCAGATTCACTTAACAACTGCAACAATTTTCTTAACAACTGCAGCAAAAACGTCATAAAATGGGACACAACTAACTTATCAACTGTCTTGCTTAGCAATAGAAATTTTGGGCTCCATTGTGATCATACCTGTATGGGGAATGCTGCATTTTTACTGCAAAATCTTTTAATGAAAGGCAAACACGGGGAATCTAGTTCCAGTATTTATTTATTGACATACTGCAGCTGGAGTTACAGCATCCTTGCCTTCTAGGTAACAGAATAACAGAGTTGGAGGGGACCTTGGAGGTCTTCTAGACCAATTCCTTGCTCAAGAAATCCTATACTACTTCAAAAAGTTATTGTCCAAGTCTTCTTAAAAATCTCCAGTGTTGGAGCACCCACAACTTCTGGAGGCAAGTCCTTCCACAGATTGGTCTCATTGTCAGGAAATTTTTCCTTAGTTCTAGATTAGTTCTTTCCTTGATTAGTTTTCATCCATTGCTTCTAGTCCTGCCTTCAGGTGCTTTGGAGAATAGCTTGACCCTCCTCTTCTTTGTGGCAGCCCCTGAGATATTGGAACACTGCTGTTATGTCTCCCCTATTCCTTTTCATTAAACTGAGCATACCTATTCCTACAACTGTTCCTCCTTTGTTTTGGTCTCCAGCCCCCTAATCATCTTTGTTGTTGTTCTTTGGACTCTTTCTAGAGTCTTAATATCTTTTTTACATTGTGGTGACCAAAACTGGATGCAATCTTCCAAGTGTGGTCTTACTAAAGCATTATAAAGTGCTACTAACACTTCACATTATTTTGATCTCGGCATGTCAAACATCTAGAAAATGCCTAATTGATTCTGCTGTTATGTTCCTTCCCTCTCCCTCCCCCCCCTCCCAAAAAAGAAAGGGAAAACAATTATTTACATATTTATTTAAAACAAAATACAGTCTAATTATTTGTGGCACTATGTATTATATAAAGAAACATCAAATGGTTATAAAAATGAAATACGAATAAAACAAACTCATTTTTTGACAGTCTAGAGGTCACACCAGAGCATGGCCCTCTCACATGACTTCCAGAGGGTCCAGAGTTGTGTGAGAGCTAGTCTTTCCTGGGCAACACAGTCTCCGAAAATCTCATGAGAACAGGGCGTGCTTTTGAGAATAGTGATACCCAAAATTGTATTGGAGAAGCATAGGCACTTCTTGGAAAATATCCTAGTAGTTATGAGTAATGCCTTGTCAATTTCTACGGTAGTTGGTTGCTTGTAATTTCATAACAGAAATCACATCAAAAGTGATTAGAGATTTAGGCATAAATAGCAAAATGATGGAGTGCAGGAAGAATATTCTTACAGAATATTCATTCTAATAAGCAGCAATGTTTTGGAAAAAAAAGTCAAACCAGCTAGCCTTTTCCAGTCTGCTATCCTTAAGATGTATTGGCACCATAGCTTTAGACATTTCCAGTTGAAGGCCACAAATTTTAACTATTTTCAAATGAGTTTTAAAGCTCATTTTCTGAAATTGCAGTGTTTGCAGAAAAAATAAGTTCCACCTCAATTGCTGAATCTGGATATTCATGAATGTTTGTAGTAAATACATTTATCTACTTCAGTGGATACAGCTTACATTATACTCTACACTTGTATATCTTTTCCAGAACTAGAGCAATACTTTCATATGAGAATAAGTTGTCTACTTAATTTGGCATTTTTGCAGAACACTTGCTAAAAAACTATAAAATATAAATACAATAATATTACTATTGAAACATTATTACAGAATGAATCAACCTATACAATAATTCAGTTCCTAGAAAAATAATACCCAAGGTTAAAGAGATCAGTTGAAATTAAAGATTTTATTTACAACATGATAGCCACAAAACTGCCAGACTTGATTTTCAATTCAGTACTTCTGATATGCACAGTGCCAATCATTTCTTGATATCACATCCAGGAATAGCTTCAAAGGAAACCCAGAAAATTGTGGTCCATCGATCTGCCCAAAATATCCCCAAGATTGCTTCTTAAAAGGCAGCTTCAATATCCTTTTATTCCTCTGAATCTTGTTCTGTTATCCAACTTTAAGGGAGAAAAAATAAATATAAGTAAAAACTACTAACTTTTTATTATATAAAACTTCCTATAACTAGTTTTATTTTAGGGAGCTTATAAGAAAACATGGCAATATTTAGCAAATAATCCAGATTATATTTCCTGGAAGGAAGTTTCCTGGGAGGAATTCTAAATGGGTAACTATTTAAATTTTTTTACCAAGTATAAAATAGTTTAAATTAAAAGTAAATTCAACATTTTTTTAAAATGCAAACAAAAGCAGTATGTTCAGCAGTTATACAATAAGCACTTAAAGCTATTCAAATTTGAATAGCTTTTTTGGAAAGTCATGCTGGTAATTGTCTTCACATCCATGCATAATTCACTAGAACTTCTACAGTATTTTTTTTCCAGAATTTTATTTTATAGAATTAGAACATCGTCTAACTTAAAAGTTTTTAGTAAGGTTGGGATTCATAGGGAGAAATAATATTGTAAAAAAATAAATGTTACTATCTTGAATCAGTCATGTAAGCTCAAGAATAAACACATGCATTTTTTTAGAATCCACTTGATATATTCCTCTTTTTGCTTTATCTGGGATTTCTAAAACTACCGTTAAGAATGCCATAGCCTGTATATTACATGATTAATAAGCAAATATAATAGTTATGTTCTCTGCAGCTATTTTTATATTATGTTGTTTTTAAATTTTGGCTGTTATTTTCTTTTAATTGTTAGTTGCTCAAAAACATGTATATGAGATTGATAACAATATAAACTAATTAATAAATAAAAACTTAGGCTGAAAAACTAAGAAAGGTTGCCTGTATTGATGGTTGCCTATTCCATAGTGAAAGTCTGGGGGTGGAGATCTTCTCTATCTGCTCAACCACCTCCAACATAGTAGGCCCCAGGATAAGCAGCAGAGCCAAGATTTCAGGCACTTCTGGAAAGCCAGATGTGTGGGAGGCGGACCTGACTTCCAACAGGAAAATATTCCAGAGGCTCTTCTGCTGGACCCTACCCACTGAAATTCTTTGGCAGATGTGATTGAAAATAGGCCCTTTCTGCTGGAACCAGTGCGGTGGGCTACTCTTATCAGGGTGATATGGATCCTATCCTGCTTCATGATTAAAGGGCTTTAAAGGTGATGACCAATACCTTGAACTGAACCCAGAAGCAAATGAGTTTATTAACAAGCAATAGAGGTTTCTCATTTTTTTCTCCCAACATAGTAGTGTGTGACTCCACTCACATACCCAGAGATGGGCTGAGCTTCTAATGACTTGCACTGAGTTAGAGAATAAAACCAGCAGGTTGCAATTTAGAACACAGGAAAAGGTCTTGAACAAATAATCACCTTAATCTGATGAAATATACATATTTTGTCTGCTCTCTACAAGTAGATGCCGTTTTGCAGTTTGTAAAGAGAAGGTAGTGATTTAAGTAGGACAAAAAAGCAAGCTCAGCAGCAGCCTCTTACATTTCTGCATTTTTCTCAACTTGGATTCTGAGGGGTTCCTCCTACAAACTTACCAATGATCTTCTGCATTCAAACATGGAAATTAGCAAACCTCTGCAATGTCCTTCCTTCAAGCATTGTTTGGCGCTCTTCCCTTCCTGATACAAAAGATACCCACAAAAGATAAAAGATTCAATATATTCATTTAGGTGTAAGCGAAAATTTACATTATACATAATCTTTTACAACATTTTTTCCAATATAAGCAAAAGCAAAGAATGACCAAAAAGTAAAACTTGATAAAAATGAAAAAAAAAATCATTGCATGGAAAAACAAAACTGTCTTCATATACCCTTCCTCAAGATGACTATAGAAGACTCAGAGAAGAAGTTTCACAAGAATGCAGCTAAAATTGTGAAAGATTGTCTCAATAGTTTCTAGGTTTGATATTAACCAAAAGCTGGGTGGACTTATATTTCAAAAACCATTATCAAGGCTGAGTTTTTTCATATGGGCACTCTGCATTGGATTCATACTGCATCTAACAGTATATAATTTGCTGTATGATAAAATATTAATGTTCTTTGCTCCTATTCAGCAATAGGCAATAAATACACACCTTGTCATAATGTGCTGTCAAACACTTATTTTACTACACACCAGATCTATTTAATACTCGTTTAAACAAGAAAACTTATATAAACATTGGCATGATGCAAAGTAAAGTCCCACTTTTAGAATCATATTTATTTCCAGCAATATCATTGACCTTCACAAAGGACCCACTGAGAACATGGATACTTGGGGCAGGGTGTTGTTCTCTAGTAAATAAATGTTTTGTGATTGGCCAATCACTGAAGCAGCTATTTGTATTTTTATTTGTATTCTTAGCATATTATTAGTTTACTTTATTGTCATTGCACCTTGAACAATGTGTTTTGTATTGTACCATTCTAAAAATGACCCTGGTCCAGGACAACTGTTTACCTATGTTTATCTCCATTTTTAAAAAAATTGAAAGGACAGAAAAGACATTATTTTAGTAGATGGTCTTCTTTCCATATTCTCTTATGGTTTTATAAGATACCGTACATTTTTATCAAACAAGACCAGTGCACACCTTTTTGCTATAGACCCTCATAAAAACAAGAACTTTTTAGCTGAAATAACATATTGTTACACTCATATCAAAAATGCTGTTCAAAATGTTAATATTTCTTTTCTTTATATATGCAGCCAGATAGCCTTCTCAGAAAGGATTATACATTACACATGAAATCAATTAAAAACAAAGAAGGAAGGAGACACCTTCAGGAAGAGCAGTGTAAGGAAAAAAATACATCAGCTGTAAGATGGAAAGGAAAAGCAATATATGTATATCTAACACACAAGAAGACAGCTGGTTCTATTAATGTTAAAACCCTTTCCCACAAAATGTTTCTCTTCTGCTAAATGTCACATGAATATCTTAAAATATTTTAAGATATAGCCACCTATCTTCTAACCAACTTTGGGCGGCCCCCAACCAAAAGTTAAAACAACTTATAAAACCATATTGAAACTATAAAACTAAACACATGAAAAAATTAAAATAAACCCGCAATAGGTTATTAAGAATCAATACTTGAAAACTACTTTTCTCCGTATTATATTCAAACATAATTTCTGCAAAGTTCAAGGTTTTGCTTTTGCTCATTATATACACGCACCACATTAGAGTGGGCCCCAACCACTCCCCTATGAAGCAAAGATGTTGTCATGGGAAAGGGTTGATTTAAATCCAAATTTCTCGTTGTGTATAATGTATAACAATAATAGCAGCAAATCCGGATTACTAGAAAGCCAAACGCTCCCGGAAAGAAACTCCTTCATCTCTGTCGTGAAAGCACTCGCACTCTTGATCAAAAAGGCTACTTCTTAATGCCGAAGCCAATGCTTTTTATTTGGCGGGACGGCAGCTTTCACAGCCAAGTTACCCGTCCAGACTGGCTCGTCTTTTGGGAAAAAGAACGGAATGTAATGCCTATGGGAGATTCTCAGCCATCAAGGCGGTGATTGTCCCAAAGGTGCTTTTTCAACTGGACTCTCAGAGACAGTCCTAACGACCAGATGGCTTGCAAGGAATATCAATCTGTCCATTTTGCACCATTCGGTCAGAACGGAAGAAGCTGCTTAGAAACGAAGCGAAACGTTTTCAAAGCAAGCAAAGAACGTCCAATTGCCTTTTGAAAGAAGCACCTTTGGGACAACGGAGTGCCCAGAGGGCCTTTCTCTACCCCGCCGCCCCATCTCCTCGCCCGCCCCGCCGTCGAAGGGGCCCCAGCGACGCCCCGAGCTTCATCTTCCCGCAGTCTCCCAGCTACCTTGATGACGCAGGGACACTCCAGCAGGCAGGTCTTCAGATCCTCGCGTACCCCGGAGCACGCCCGCCTGTCCTCCTCTTTCCCTTCGTAGTATTTCGGCATCGCGGCAAGGCGGTTCTGGCTTTCGGCGTCCGTCACCCGAAGCTCCGCAATTTCCTCAGGGCGCAAGAACTACACTTCCCGAGAGCTACCGTCTTCGCTCACCTTTGATTTATTCCTGGAGTTACGAAAAGTATAGAAAAGGCGCCTTGCTTGCGTTGGGGTGGGGAGCTTCCTTTTCAATAGGATGCTATGCTTACCTGCCTCTCCCGCTCCTGCGGACGAGGCAACGCTCCGTAGACATCAGTGGAGGAAGTCAGTATTTAGATTAGGAGTTTATTTATAGGTTTGGAGTGGATCTTATTTGTAAGGTTGTTCGATTTTTGTTTGATATATGCCCCCTCAACGTATTAGCTGGATTCATGTGAAACTCTTAAGCTGAAATTATAGTGTGTTTGCCATGGTAAATCAGAAATCGTTTGTTAATTATAGTGAACACAACTGTGATCTGTTGTGTAATTTATGATTAACTATGGCTTAGTGTTGCATAACTGTGTCTTTCTCTTTTTGGTATGACAGTCTTATGTCAGTCGATTTTTGCAGTTCGGAATTCTTTCCCACAGTAGAATAGTACATATACTATTACGTTAGATGCTTTAATTATAAAAATGTATGAATAATTATTTCTGCCCGTTGCCCAATATTGTTTACTTCAAAAGGGAATAGTGAGATTGAACAAAATGCATGTTTTAAATAAAAATACAATAGTGAGTCGGTTTAACATTGGAGAATCAGCATAAAAAACCAGCAGTATCTCTCTGTAGTATTTAGAAACAAAAAGAAACTTGCAACGTAACCCACTATAAAATATTCCTGTTCAATGGCTGACCCTTCTATCCTTTTAAAAAGTCCCTTACGTCATCATCCTGCGCTTAAAGACTACCAGACAGGACTCCGTGGCCGAGCCAACGTCCCACTGTCAACCTGTGCCTCTTGCGTACGCATGCGCTTTGGCACTTTTGGGGTTGGAAGTTGCGGAAGAGTCAGCAACTTAGGGACTGTGAGTGGTGGGGGAGGCGGCAATCAAGCAGAATTTGCGGGGTGGGGGTGCTTTCCTCTGGGGAGCGTCTTTAGTTTCCCCCCTCCCTGCGCGGCACAGCGACCAGACGAGAAGAGGCGGGGTGGGCAGTCACCGCTCGCATAAAGTGAAAGTGGTTGGAAGTTCCGGGGGTTCTGGAACGGTGGGAATCCGAGCAAAGCCACGCCCCCTTTTTCCTCCGTTCTGCAAGTGGTGCCTTGGCTTTTAGTCCGTGTTTTCTACCGCCTCGATCGTTCCTGCCTTAAAAGGTACCTGCGGCCTTTCCCACCTTCTTCCTTCCCGCTGTTCTCCGCGCTGGCCTCTGACTTGCCCAGCTAGTATAAACCAAGGAGGTTACGACGATGGCTTGTCAACTAATTATCATCTCTCTTAACTGAAGTGCCCGAATCCAGGGAATCAAAACAGACGAATACCCTCCATCACATCGTATCCTCCAGGGGCATTCCGACGGTATTCCCGACTTTGTCCACTGGTGTTTTGGTTTCCTACTTCCTCTGTTCCCTTCAATTTGTCGAGCACCATCGCAGACAAAACATTGCTTTAAGAACTCTTGATTATTATTATTTTTGTCCTTGCGGAAATATAGTAGCCTGTTTTATTTTATGAGCTTTTCTACATCTGTCATGGTTTTCCTTTCTAGGATTAATATTCTCTATATTTCTTCAACAGACTGGCCCCTCTTTCTAGCACCGATGACGTTACCTAGATGGGTCATGGAACGTCTATAAGAAAGCCACCAAGCACACAGGCCCCCGATGCCTCTGCCTCTTCCTCCAGGATCTTGAGTTCTCCTTTTGTGTTAAATGTAATGTCTCTGTTTTATGTATTGGTTTTATGCTGTGGCTGATTCTTGCAGAACAAATATTACTAGCTTGCCTGCTCGTTAACTTTCGGAATTTATATGTTTTGTAGTTTGTTCCACAGGCTGTTGCTGGCATTGTCCTGACTGTTGAGATCTAACTTAGATTAGCTAAATGTTTTATCTATGCCCATATAATTTCCTTGACAAAGTGTCCCGAAGATGCTTTTTCAGGAGGCAACTGCAGTTTCTTCTTTTTTCTTTGAAGACGTTTCACTTCTCATCCAAGTAGCTTCTTCAGCTCTGACAGGATAGTGGGGAATGAAAGGATATATATTCCTGGCAGACAGCTGGTCATTTGCATCCTTTCTGGAGAATCTTTGAAGCAGTTGGAGGTTTATCTGTGTCCTCAAGGTCACCTGAGTGGTGCTCTTGGTTCTTGTAACCTGCAATTTTTTCCTCTGGAAATCCATTCCTACTCCCATACCGTTCAAAGGATGTTCATCCCAAATTGTATAGCTTTACAGATTCTCAGTCATCCAGGTCATGATTGTCCCAAACAGTCTTGTTTTTTGTTTTGTTTTTTTAAGTTTTCAAAGAAAAAACAAGAAAGTCCAGTTGCCTCCTGAAAAAGCATCTTCAGGACAACCATGACCTGGATGATTGAGAATCTCTACAGACGTGACAAGAATGCTAAAGTAGTTAGTTGTCTGTTGCCTTCTTCCAGGTTTGATTTTGGGGTTTCTTCTTCTAGAAATTTCTTTCATTGGCTAATTCCTATGGTTGATTACTTTTACCTTCATTCTTCCCCTTCAACCTTTAGTAGCAAAGTCACAACCTGCTCTACTTTATTGCACACTTAGCCTTTCCTCAGAAAAAACAACCTTGCAAACATGTACAGGTAGTCCTTGACTTACAACAGTTTGTTTAGTGACCATTCATAGTTACAACAGTACTGAAAAAAATGACCTATAACTGTTTTTCACATGACTGTTGCAGCATCCCCATGGTCACATGTTCAAAATTCAGATGCTTGGCAACTGACTCAAATTTATGACGGTTGTAGGGTCCCAGGGTCAGGTGATTACCTTTTGTGACCTTCTGACAAGCCAAGTCAATAGGGAAACCAGATAAATTTAACAACTGTAACACTAACTACCGTGATTCACTTAACAAATGTAGCAATTAAGGTAGTAAAATGGAGAAAACTCACTTAGCAGATGTCTACTTAGTGACAGAGATTTTGGGGCTCAATTGTGGTTGTAAGTCGAGGACTACCTGTATTTATTTTCTGCAATTGGCTTTTCATTCCCTTTACAGTATTGATTTAGTTTCATTTCTGTTCTTCCACAGTTATGTCTGCTGAATGGTTTACTTGTCCCTAAACCTTCTCTAGCCGTTTGAGATTTACTACGTTGGATCAAAAGGTATAAAAAGCTCAGTTGTTGCCTGTTTTTGTCAAAGATAACTTAAGAACTTTCTCTTTTTGCTGTCGTTTTCTGCCATCTCCTAATATACTTAGTACGTGCAGTACAGTCCTGCTTAGATCTATTATGTGGGAAAGAAATAATTTACAGATATATTGTTTTCCATTTGTACAATTCAATGATCTTATGAATTGATAAAGCTTTGGATCATTTACAGGTGTTTTACAAAGTCAGTGTGTATTTTGTCCTACGGTAATTTGGCCTGTGGAAGAAGGTAATGGTCTGATACCAACCACATAACTCTCTTGTACAAGAGGGGAAGAGCTGTTTGCAGAAGCCTGAGGCTCGTGCATGTACCTGTGGCTTGTTATGGTACGTGAATGAATCTTTGGCTGGTGGGGAGTGGCGATGAGAGAGAAAAATCACTGCCAGTAATTTACTGTTGCTTTCTCTGCTTGTCAGTATTTTGGAATGGCAAATCCTGCCACGCTTGCTGTATATAACTTGAAATTGTCCCAAATTTCTGGGAAGCAGGGTTTTTTTTTTAGCAAGGATTATCCCCACCAAAAATCTTACAAGAAATAGATAAAACTCTTTCATAGCTATTTACGTATTGAGTTCTTTGTACTGAATCACATCATTGCCAAAGCCAGAGAATCATATAAAATGATGACCTTAGCCAAGATATTAATATGCTCATTCAAGAATAGTGATGCCAAATAGATGAAGTGGAACATTTTCCCATTAGTTTGAGACTTTTTCATTTGGAATCTTTTGAGAAATATTTTTTGCAATTGTATCTAGTATGTTAACACCTTGAATATACTTAACAGTGTGTGGATTGACTTTCTACTACTATGTTTAATAACAGGATCTAAAACATGCTTATATAAAACAGAGCAAGGATTTACTACCCAGAACTGGGAGGAGGTGGTTTATAATTTCAACATGGGAAAGTGGTGCCTGCTTTGAAGTTTTAGCTCAGATATACTTCTTTTTTAAAAATGTGGCTATTTTTCCCTATTTAGCAAGATGTTGCCTACCACATCAATTAATCCCCGAGATCAGGGCAATGGATCTTTAAATACTAGAGCATCAGCAAGACACACAGCTGGTGCAAAGCGCTATAAATACTTGAGAAGACTCCTTCATTTTCGTCACATGGACTTTGAGTTTGCTCTGTGGCAGATGTTGTATCTGTTCACTTCACCACAGAAGGTGTACAGAAATTTTCAGTATAGGAAACAAACGAAAGACCAGTGGGCTAGAGATGATCCAGCTTTCCTTGTGTTGCTGAGTATCTGGCTGTGTGGTGAGTAGCTGAGAACTTCCCTTTCTACTTGAAATTAGTGTTTCTAGCTTGGTGCCCTGAAGTATTGGTAGCAATGAAACCTCAGTAACAGTAACCAGTTTGGTCTGGTGGTTAAGGCATCAGACTAGAAGCCAGGAGACCATGAGTTTTAGGCATGAAAGCTGGTTAGGTGATTTTGGGCCAGTCACTCTCTGCCTTGCCCAACTTGCTTCACAGAGTTCTTGTGGGGAAAATAGGAGGAAAAAGTATTGTGTGCGTTTACAGCCTTGAGTTATTTATAAAAACAATAAAGGTGGGATATAAATAAAAGATTAGTCTTTTACATAGTGCTCAACCAGAGTAAACCATTACAGAATTGAGAGCTAAAAGTGCTCTGCCTGTACATTCCCAAAGACTCTGAACACCTGCTGGCAGAGTCAGATTCATAGTATTTGTGAAGGAACTCAGAATTTTATCTGAACTCTAGGAACACCAATGTCCAGGAATTCTCTGTTGGTAAGCAGGTTAACCTGCTGAGCTATTTCAACCCTAGTCTTTAAAAAGACACCATTATCTATAACTTACTTCATCAATTTAGAAACATCTAAGTAGAAAAATACTACCAGTACCAAGGCACTCTACATATATGTCTCTTAGTTTTCAGTTTAGCAGTATTGAAAAGGGAATATGAAGTATTTGCTTGGAAAGATGAAACTATATAAGCAACAACTTTATTGGAGATGGAGATATATTATTGAACATATCTTCTTTAAGCAGTATTAAATTTGGAGATCACATGACTATCCAAAGTTAGAGCATCTTGCATACTTTGAATTAATCATATATGTCACTGCTGTTCATCTTCCTCTTCCAGTATCCACTATAGGATTTGGATTTGTGTTAGGCTTGGGATTTGTTGAAATGATAAAGCTGCTGCTGTGGGTCGTGTTTATAGACTGTGTAGGAGTTGGCCTTCTAATTGCAACTTTAATGTGGTAAGTCGCTTCAAAATGATCTTAAAATGCAGATATCTGAATTTAAAAATTGCAAGTTCCAAACAGAATATTTAAAATTAATAGTTTACTCCAGTATCAGCTGAAGGTTTAAAAGGAAAGTCACATATTGGATTAACTTTCTGGAAAAGGTTATACAAAGTGTAAATTAATTCTGGGTTCACTTGTTACCATATTATCATTACTTGACATTTATGTATGCAGTAGAGTTTGTGGAAACCATCTGGACTAGAAAATGACTAGAAAAATATGCTTAGGATTCTCTGGCATATAATAGGTACATAGCGTATTAGAGAGAATGGGAAATCTTTTTTTCCCCCTTGTCCTGATTTGAGGAAGGTGGAAAAATAAAGTTCCATACTGAAGTATACATTTGTATTTTTAATATTCTGCTAAGGAATCAAAACTATTCTTTTGCTTTTATAATATTCCTTAAAAGAACTTGTAAGATTTATTTTGGATTTCTAGATCAAAAATACATTTGGATTTGAAAGTACTACAAAACACGAAAAGAGTAAATGTTACACACAAGAAAGTTGTTTAAAGTTGTTAGTTATTTCATGCTATATTAAAATAATAAAACATTGCACTTTTTAATACATAGGTTTTGAATTTCCCCCTCAAAGGTTTATCTCCAATAAATTTTTGCTAAAGCATCAGAACAGGGACTATGATGTAGAATGGGGATATGCCTTTGATGTTCATTTGAATGCTTTCTACCCACTTCTTGTTATCCTCCATTTTATCCAGTTGTTTTTCATTCATTGTAAGTATTTTTAAAAAAATTTGAAGTATTTTTATTGTCTTGCTTTCTTTTATGTCATATACTGAGCTTGAGTTATCTCTTGCAGATGTAATTTTATCAGCATCATCTGTTGGCTATTTTGTTGGAAATACCTTCTGGCTGGTTGCAATTAGTTATTACATCTATGTGACATTTCTGGGGTACAGTGGTAAGTAATGGTAAAGCTTTCAGCAAGAAATTAGTATGGCGGATGAGAAGGAACAGTTTCATTGGTACTAAACAAGTGTGCGTAAATGTTATGTCATTATCTGTCAAACAGCCATTTTTGCAGGCCAGTTGCTAAATGCCCAACATGCAGTTATGTAACCACCAGGGAGGGGTGGTCTTCAGAATGGGTTATAAGCCACCAGTCATAAGTCAATGACTATTTATAATCATAGAGCAGCTCAGTTCAAAGTCTTTACTTTTGTTCCTTAGCATAAAATCTCCAGAGTTATCTTGCCACACCCTCCCTTGGGTATAGTAAATGACTTATGAGCCCCCTGAGTGCAAACTCTGCCATTTCCTTCAGTGGTTTGTTTTTGTTTCAGGAAGCTTCATACTGTATTTCCAAGAATTAGCAATTGCTCTGGGGATGTTTTTTTTTAGTGAAGGTGTATTAGCTTTCTCGCACACAAGAGGGAGTCCTTCCTGCTCTCTCTTATCCTTGTGACAAAGAGACGCAGTCTTGGTTTCTACTGAAGCTCTGCTCCCTTTCAGCACTGCCATTCCTGAAGAACACGGTGATCCTTCTGTATCCATTTGCACTTCTCATCTTGCTGTACGTGGTCTCTTTAGCTATTGGATGGAACTTTACTAAAGCACTTTGTGTTTTCTACACGTACAGAGTGAAATAAACTGGTCTCCAATAAACAACACCATGTACAAATGTCAAACCTGGTGAAATGAAGATACTCTTGTACATTCCTGTAAATAACTTACTCCTCACTGTAGATCAGTGTATACAAAATGTTTGGGGTTTTTTGTTTTTAAAAAAGCACTGACAGCCTTCTGACAATAAGCCTTCTATATCCCTCCTTTGTGGAAGAGTTGTATATCTCTGTAATAAAGATTCTTTTTAAAATTCAATTGCTTTTAAGTAGATTTCTTCATACACTTTTTATATATTATTAAGTCATTCAATAAGATATTACAAAATTCAAGATTAAACAAGTTTCACTATAGGGACTGGTTTTATTTTACTTATAAATACCTAGTGTGTTTTAAAGACAATATTTCTTTGTAGTTTGGTTACCCCAAGCAAGTTGAGAAAAAATTCAGCTGTTATCTCATAAATGTGTGAAAGCTGGAGAAATACACCCCAATTCAAGAGACAAGAAAAAAAAATAGGATGGTGGTTTTTAAAAATTTTCTAAAATATTCTTTGTAAGAAAGAAGATATTAAAGATTCCATCCAGACTCTAGAAGACTGGTGCTGGTTTAAGGTGCTGGCCTAAAAATTAGGAGACTTGAGTTCTAGGCCTTCCTGGGGCATGAAAGCCAGCTGGGTGACTGGGACGGTCCTTTTCCCTCAACCCACTTGCCACACAAAGTGGTTGTCCTGATGAAAAAAATGTGGCAGCAATGTTAGGTATGTTTGCCATCTTGCCACCCATATAAAAAGGTGGGTAAAAACTTAGTAACAATGTTTCATGTGACTGTTGGCCTCAAAAAAGCTGTGCTTCTACTGCAAATAACCAATGAAAACATGGTTAGCATTAGGTAGTAGCTATCACTTAAGGTGGGAAACACTACCCAACCCACTTTGTGATCATGTATTCTGGAAAATAGTCTAACCATTCTTGTGTTAGTCTGGCAGCTTCTAACACATACACATTTACACAAAAAGTGTAAAATTAGTCCCCATGTCAGAGTGTTCAATTACTGAATGATCTTCCATGATCAGCTCCCCCCAAGATACTTTGGAATTCTTATTAGCCCTAATCAGCAAGTACTAGGCATGCTAGCAGGGGCTAATGGGAATTGTGTAGAATATGGCTGGGGAAAATTGATGATGTAAAAAAGCAGCTTTGAAAAATTGTTCACAAAATGCTATTTGTTTTTATTTGTTTTTAAAAACCATCAAAATATCTAGATGCTCTTCTGCACTTTATTAGTATATCACCCCGCTGCAACAGAATTTGTCATATAAAAACTTCCATTATGAAGTATTCAATAAAATTTAAAGGTGACCAGAAACAGCTGTGACACCAAATGTTCCCACGGTTATATCTTTGTTTCCTTTGATGATATCATGCAGGCTTGGCAAGGACCCTGTCTTAGTCTGTATTGTTTTTCTGAGTTTCTGCTGTTCTGGGGCTTTAGAATGTCTTCGTTTAAGAGTTCTCTTCTCAGTTTTTGTCTTTTGGATTTGCCCATTGCACAAACCTCTGCATGCTGAAATGCCACAGAAGTAGGACTCTTCAGACTGTGATGAGGTTTCAGAGCTTCCTTCTGATGGCAGGCTTTTGTACAAAGAATGATATACCTCACCAATATTAGAGAAGTCTCTCTGATTGGTAAAAGTCCTCTTGTTTTTTAATTCTCCATTAGCTACCTGATGAATTGGTTCAGCTACTGGCTTGACTGTTTCAATTTTCTCATTTTTATATTTGCAACGCTTCTTCTAAAAAAGAAAAATAGATTGTTAAGTGAGGGCCTTTTAATTCTTAGAACAAGTTTATATAACGCTGCTCTTAGGTCACCTATAACAACATACCTTTTTTTCTGGGGAAAACTTCAATGGCTCTACAATGTAGAAGTCATCTGGGTTCACTAAAAGAAAAAAAGGATATATAGATAGTACCTTTGTACTTTTATATGCATTAGGTATATTCTTATTAAGGTAGACTGTAACATTAAAAGTAAATAAAACCAGACAAATGATATAGCATCAATATACAGTGGAGCAAAAAAGTATTTAGTCAGCCACCAATTGTGCAAGTTCTCCCACTTAAAAAGATGAGAGAGGCC
>JAOYMU010000010.1:26181583-26192073 GCA_025802295.1 Psammodynastes pulverulentus
CCCCCGCCCCGCATCGCCTCGACCTCGTTCCTCGGGCGGCCCGGTACCATTTGATCCACGGACCGGTACCGGTCCGCAGCCCGGGGGTTAGGGAACACTGGTGTATAGGACAATAATTATATTTCCTGTGCTTTTCAAGGTTATTAAATTTTTCTTGATAAAATCATTTGTGACAATTTTCCATGACAATTTCACCTAGACAAAATTGTAGTGAAAAGCTCCCCTAGGTACTACATCTGGAAACTTTATAAGAAAATGTGGGGGGAAGTCACAGCGACATGACAACATCTTCCTACAGACTCTCCTAAGTCCTGTTTATAAATTTCCCATTTTTAAGCTTTGTTTACCTTATTTTTGTTTTTAAACTGTTTACCTTTTTAATCTATGGAATAATACAGTTAGCAATATTTTATTTATTGCCTGAGAAACAACCTCCTACATCTGCAGGTAACCTTAGACTTACAACCATTTGGTTATGAATTTGTTTTGAAATTCCATGGCACTGAAAAAAGTAATTTAAAACAAATTCTCGTACTTACAATCATCACACCACGCTGATGGTCACATGATCACAATGCAGGCACTTGGCAACAGAGATGCATTTACAACAGCTGCAGCATCCTGGGGTTAGGTGATTGCCATTTGCAATCTTTCCAGCTGGTTTCCAAACAACAAAGTTAATAGGGGAAGCCAGATTAATTTAATGATGGCATGATTCACTTAATAACTGCAGGGTTTCATTAAAAACCATGGCAAAAAGAGTTATAAAATCAGATGCGACTCACACAACTTAGGAATGGAAATTCTGGTCCCAGTTGTGGTTATAAGTCAAAGACTATCATGAAAGCAATCAAGAGATGGCAAGAAAATATAAATTTAATAATTATTATTACAGGAGGAGATTTTAATGCAAAATTTGGCCACAATGATTAGGTTCTTTAGAGCTGTGGTGGTGCAGTGGTTAGAATGCAGTACTGCAGGCTATTTCTGCTGACTGCCAACTGGTAGCAGTTCAGCAGTTTGATTCTCATCAACTCAAGGTTGACTCAGCCTTCCAAGGTCAGTAAAATGAGGACCCAGATTATTGGAGGCAATATGCTGACTCTGTAAACAGTTTAGAGAGGGCTGTAAAGCACTGTGAAGCTATAGATAAGCCTAAGTGCTATTGCTATTCAAACTTAAATATCCTTCAGAGGTATATTTCCCTCCCCTGTTGGGAGAGCCACCAATCCAAAGTCCAAAATCTAACTTCACTGGTTTTTGTCTTACAAAATGCTTTAGCAACCTCAGTTTACACACCATAAATGGTGTTGCCCCCAGGGACAGACCAGGGGAGCTTACATTTTGGTCTGGCCTCAATTTGAGCACAATAGATGATACAGCCCTTGCTTGAGGACTTGTGAATTTCCTAAGAGACCATACAACAGTTGGTGCTTCTGACTGTGATCATCTACCAATGACACTGTCTCTTCATTTAGATAAGATAGAAGTGACAGATTTTCTCTATCTTTTGGACCCATTGCATGTTGTGCAATGCTCAGGATATACAAGATAGTCAACTAGAATGAGTATGGCATTAGAAAGGGCAATCTTGAAATAATACCATCTTCCCATCATGACCCCATTTCCAAGTACTATGAGTCTCTGATTCAGATTTGCAAACAGATTTTAGTTAATAACTGCTCTAACATAATTATCAACTGATCAGTATAAATCAAATCTCTGACGTGACCAGGACTGCCAGAAAGCGGGGGGTGAGGGGGGAAGGAAGGAAGGTAGGAAGGAAGGACAGACTTGTGGTGACTTTTAGGGATTACTAGATGCAGTCATGTGATCATGATCTGGATGTCTGGCAACCTATTAGCACTGTACAGCCAATTGCCAAGTGCCTGCAAGCACAAGAACCACACAAACATGCATCCATGCTTCCCAACTGACTTGTGACAAACAGAGTTAATGGACAATGAGGAAGTAAAGTCATGGTCATGTGATGTCTCACTTAATGACTGAATTATACTCAGATTTTGTGGCAGTTGTATTTAAATACAGTATATAGTTAAGAAATATATTTTTAAAAATATGTAGTTCTTAATTAAGGTTGATTAATGAACACATTTCCAAAAATTAGTGTATGTATATAGTGCTTTCTATCAGTACTCACTGTGAGTTTTTGAATCTTTCCTTCTAGGGAAGAGTGTAGGCCCACATGCTGAAAAAGTGAAGGCCTGAACCGTATTCTGAGATTCGATTTCTGGCGATCACAATGTTTCTTTAACAAAATGGTAGAATTTTTTTTAGCATAAGACACATCATCATTATACATGGCTTAAAAACTGACTCTCTGAACCATTTATTGCATTCTTGTTTTTATTTAACAGACATGATTTCATTCAGAACAAAATAACGTATTCCCACCACAACAAAAAAAATCAATCATTACAACTTTTAGAACTTACTGTGATTATATAGGAAGTGGTGAATAGTTTATCATCCATCTCCCAGCTGCTAGGATTTCTAAATGCCAATTCTGAGAAATATATATTTCCCAACTATAGCTTTTACTTTTGCAATCTGCAATATCATTCTGTTATTTGAAATGCTCTTAATTAAAATAAAAAATAAAAGTGTCATGCCTAATATAATAATATATTAGTCATCATTCCAGTGGTGGGATTCAATTTTTTTTACTACCGGTTCTGTGGCCGTGGCTTGGAGGACGTGATATGGCTTTGTGGGCATGGCTTTGTGGGCATGGCAGGAGAAGGATACTGTAAAATCTCCATTCCCTCCCCACTCCTGGGGAAGGTTACCACCGGTTCTCCGAACTACCCAAAATTTCCCTTACCGGTTCTCTAGAACTGGTCAGAACCTGCTGAATACCACCTCTGCATCATTCCTATTGTTATGATTTTGTCTGAAAACTATAATTGGAGAAAGCAATTCATATTTCTGATTTTAGTATAAGCTACTTTTGCTCTTTGTTGCCTTTTCCTTTCATTAGTTTTATCATGATTTGTTTCCACATTTCATTTCTCTTGCATCAGATAGATCATTTCATTTCAAAGGCCATGAAATAAAGTTCACTATAAGACATTGGTTCTAGCCAAGCAAGGTGTACAGCCAACATTTTTGCACATGAACTTTGCAGCCATTCAAAAACCACTCCTGGTTTCCAAGGCCTCAGCACACTGCCTATGTTTGACAGTTGAGCATATCTACTTTGAGTTAAAAAGCAACCCAAAAAAAGGACAATGGCAAATTACTTTTGTACTATGGCTAAGAAAAGATAGTATGAATTTAATAGAAGTCCTAGCACTTGAGTTTAACATAAGGGCAATTGTATCCCTTATCTGTGCATGCCTCACACTGCAGGAGAAACTCTTTTGCTCTTTGCAGTGGAAAAGTTTTGCGGGGTTTATAAGTAACCTTTTTCCCATTGAAGGGGCTTCACCTCCATTTCCAGCTTCTATGTCTGAATTGCTCCCTGGATCATTTAAAAAGAATTCTGGCTTGATTTTGCAGAAATGGAATTTGCAGAAAAATTATTGCTCTATGCTCTTAGCCCCTTGCTACCGCTGCTGACAAGACAGTGCTTTTCTACAAAAGTGCAGGCAAAGAAAGGCAGAAGGGAAGCAGTGCATCCCCAAGACTGGCAGAGAGAATTAGGCCAAGAATTGTCTGTCCTTCCCTGCTCCTCACTTCAACAGTATCAGTAGCAGCTAACCACAGCTCCACGCAAGGTCAATTTGATCTGTCCGCCTTGTTAAAGACACAAGAGAAGCCCGATGAGGAAGTGATTTCCCAAACAACATTTCCTCCTGTCCATGAAAGACAGATAAAAGAAGAGTATCTTGCCTGGAGGGTAGGGATGAGTCGACACCATTTTCAAGAGAATCACCCAGCCCAGGCAAAGCATGGTTATTATTGCAATTATGAAAATTGTTCCAGTCTCTGAATAAGAACAAATGACTCATTTTTCTGTTACATCAGGGTGGGGAACGATGGCCCTTTTATGACTTGTGGACTTCTGAGAGTTGAAGTCCACAAGTCATAAAAGGACCATCGTCCCCTATCCAAGTTACATAGATCCTGCTCCACGCAAAGTATTCTATTAATTAGGCATTCTTAACACAGAGTAAATACTTCAACAGTTGCAACTTTCAATCTATAGGCCAGGAAACATGGTTGTAGTAAGGAGTCTATATTTGGAAAAAGGGGGTGGAATACCTTCACACAAATGCATGTTTATCTCTGAGTAGATTCAGGTAGACTCCTTCCCTCTCCTCCCCCAGCAATCTATTTGGCCGGCCAGAGAGCAGGTCATGGGTGTTCAAACTTCAGGCAGGATATTCTCTGCCGGCCACCTGCAGAAGGCATGCCATCTGCTGGAGCACAGTTGGAGAAGTTGAAATATTTTTAGGATATAATGCGGTCTTTATAGTACTTTGCCTCTGCAGTGTATGTAGAGTAGGGCTGTGCAAAGGGCTGTTTTGCAAAATACAGCATGCTAGCATAAGTAAAGCATTCTCTCTTTGCCTTAGGTCTTCTGCAAAGTTTGGCCTGATTGCTTCAAAATGTTCTTGGTTGTGACTACAGATACTTGCACACAGAACTGTCTTGTTTTTCTGACAGTCTCAGAGAATTGCCGTCTGTGTATGCACATGCATACAGCCAAAGACAGTTTTTGAAACTGTCTTGCCAAACCTTCTAGAAAATGTACTTCTTTAACATTTCAAAATGGGTGCCTCAGTTATATTAATCGTGCTTTTCAAAATGTACCATCTGAAAGCTTTGCACAGCTTCAAATGATTTCTTTCTGGTAATATCTGGACCATTGATCATATCTTCTTAAACATTTCATAATACACTAAATGTTGTTTAGCTACAAGAAACTATAATTTAGAAAAGAGCTATAAAACTATGATTAAGTTTCTTAACATATTTTCTTACAATCATGTCACATAGGTAGATTTTTCAGAAACATTAAACTCTCAAATCAACTTACTGCATCTTTCTCCGGATTGCACACTTTCACCCAAAGAATGTGATCCAAGAGCCAGTCAATTGGTTTCTCTTTATAAAACATAAGTATGAACTCTACAATGAGTGTAATATCTGGAGACTGGAACATTTTGCCTGTAAATAATAACATGGATCAACAATAATTTAGCACTTTGAGCTATAAATGCAGGGTGTTCCGTTAAAGGGTATGAACCCAAAATATCTTATGTTTAGAATCTGAACCAGCAAAATACTGCAAGTTGTTCTTTTTATATAATGTAGTACTATCAGATAAAATAAATTTGTACTAGAATAATTTAGGGTAATAGATTCAAGTAAGGCTGAAGACACAAGGACATGAAACTGCTACCTAGATGAACTCACTTTCAGACATAAAACTAATATATGTTAAATTTCATTTCTCTGTACCTTCTCATTTATTAGCAATTAATGCTCTAAACCAGGATGTCAAATTTGCAGCCTGTGGGCCAGATGCGTCACACGCTGGCCATGCCCACCCCGGTTTAGCAAATGGGAGAAAAGTTGTGATATGTCATGTGATGCCACCATCTGACACCCCTGCTCTAAACTGTCCCTTTAAAGATAAAAATCGATGACCATCATTTATATTTTCTGTTTTATGCTACCCTTTTCTTGAAGAACTAAACATTCTTATGATATGTCCTGCAGTCTGATTAAGGCATTCCCTGTCTGTGCAGGGTTTCTTGGATGAAGGTGGTCCTCCTCAATTCACCAGAACTGTTGCACTTATTTCAGCAAATGTCAAAGCAAAGGCACCTACAGTAATCACTTTTTTGTCAAATGTCAAATGCAGCATCACACCACTTTGACAAAAGTTCTGCCAACACTCATACAAAAGGGAAAGTTTGCATCACGTTGGTACAACACTGCTTTTGTCATTACTCCTTTCTACCACCACCCCACTGAATGGGAGACTAGGCGTTTGTTTCCATTACTCAATTTAAAGAGAGCTGTTAGTTGCACATAGTATACCAATGCTAGAAATTATAATGCTCATACTAGTGAAGAAATAAAGAAGTCATACTCTTTTTTAAAGAAACCGAGGATCTTCAAAAACCTGTATCAGTCTAATGTTAACATATGATGAAAGTAGAATCTCCCTTCAAATATGGATTTAGGAGCAAATATTGAATTGCTTGCCTTGATAGAGGCAAGAAATAAGACATTAAGAAAGCTTTTAAAACATTGTTCTTCATTTGTATAAATGAACTTGTTTAGATGACTGAAGTCCATTTAAGGCTTATACTCCAATTTTAAAAAATGTATTTAAGAACTGCAGACATAATTACATTATTCCATTTTCTATCACATAGGTTTTGTTACATGTTATATGCTATCCATGCATAATTTAGTAAGGGAATTTTACAACTAATATTTTCATATTACAAAAGGAACTGTAAAGTTGTTTTTGTATGTGGGAGGGCGGTTGTTAAATTAGTTACCCAGATTTTGATGTGCTTTTCTATCCTTCTCCTTTTTAAAAATTATGTAAGGGTTTTTTTTTTCTTACCAATGAATCCCAGCTGAGAGAATTCTAGAATCATCCAGTCTTCTGATGACAACTGAAGTGCAAAATTTTTTATTGTGCTGAAATAATTCTGCTTGACAACGATGTCATCCTCAAGCTAAGGGAGCCAAGCGCAAGCAAGCAAAATAGAAGAAATGAAATGAGGAATGAAGTTGTATGGGGGCAGCACTAAACTAACTGGATTTCAGATTCAAACATACATGCAAATCCAGCCTTTTCCTACTGATGACTTGAAATGCCCAACGCTGAATCAGCAGAAGCCTATCCTGATAAGAAATTTGCTATTCCCATTGCTAATCCTTATTCTGCCTGTGCAGCTTCTGCTTAAAACCAGTATAATCATCTGAATTTCTCCCAAGGAAAAAGCAGACAAAGATTGCCCTTGGAGAGTATAAAATAATAAAGGGGAAATACTACTTTAACACTAACACTGTTATGGCTATCTCACTAATAGACTGTGGGTGTGATGAAGGAAATATCATATGACCGATCAGGGGAAAGAACATACAGGTAATCCTCGATTTACAACAGTTTATTTAGTAACCGTTTGAAGTTACAACGATGCTGAAAAAAGGGACTTAAGACTGTTTTTCACACTTACAACATGGCAACATCCCTACAGTCATGTAATCAAAATTCAGATGCTTGGCAACTGGTTCATATTTATGATAGTTGCAATGTTCTGAAATTATGTGATCTTTTGTGACCTTTTCACCAGCAAAGTCCATGGGGAAACCAGATTCACTTAACAACTGGGTTACTAAATTAACAACTGCAGTGATTCACTTAACAATTGTGACAAGAAATTGTGACAAAAGATGGGGCAAAATTTACTTAACATATGTTTCATCTAGCAATAGAAATTTTGGATTCAATTATGGTAGTAAGTCGAGGACTATCTGGATTTATGCCAAAGTTGGGTACAAGAAAGGAGGGGCCTTTCTTCCATAGGTAGTTACTCTATTATTTATTATCTTGATTTTTGTCTAGCCATCCCAAATCCATGATTCTGAGCAGTTAACATATATAACAAACACAACAATAATATATGCATAATTGGCAACCAGGGTAAACAACCAAAACAGCTAACAAACAAATCAACCCAACCACGTTGCAGGTTTTGCCATACATCTGGTTCCCCAGGCCTATTGCTACAAAAGCCTTAGCAAGCCTTACATTAAAAAGAAATAGCAGCCTTGCTTTTTTTTTTATTTTATTGTGATAATTTAGGCTGCAATGCTATAAAGATTTCGAAACAAAATGAATTAAGTCCTGCTACGCTAAATGAGACTCAAAGGTTGATGCTGTTAATCCATGTATTTAATCCGAAAGAAAAACAGAGCAGGGTGTGCCAAGTATCTGTCTTGGCATCTTGACTGTAATAATACATCTGTGATTATTACTCAGTCTTCATCTTATAAGAAGCGCTGGCTTGCCTCTCTCTATTTGGTAAACAAATATATCTTCTTCCTTCCCTGGTCCCATTTTGAAACGTTTTCAAAACCTGTTTTACGAAGTTGGGGAATACTCTTGAGCAAAATTTGGGAAGAACGGAATGTGGGCTAGTGCAACAGGAGAAGTTCTGCGAAGAGACTTCTGGTCACACAAGATGGAATTTGTCACTGGCAGCCAGTGATCAAAAAGATCATAATGTAATTTTAACTTCAAATTATTATTACATCATTACTTCAAATTAGCATTCTTTCAAATTAAAGAGCATAAGATACCTTTGTAGATCTTTAGTGTAGGCATTTCTAGCCATTTTGAAAACTTTTTATTGTTTTCACATTAAATATGCACTGAATTATGTTATAATTGATTCCCTGCCCCCCTCCCCAATTACCAAAACAAAATACAGGAAAAAGAAAGAATTATATTCTTAGCCTTTGGGAATACTGAATTTATATTGTGCGTATGTATGTGTGTGAAAAAGAGTGTTGTGAACACAATTAATCATCATTTAATATATTTCTTAAAAAATGACATTTGTGCTGGTAGAAGAAACCTATCAAAAAAAAAATCCGAATGAATTTTATCTAATAAATGATAAATTTATTTTTATTAAATTTACATTTTGTTTCTGAATTGATTTTTGTGTCAATGCAGTTTCCCACACTTTAGAATCTGCTTTCGGTTTAAAGATATTATGCTTTCATTTTTCAATATTTCAGAATGTCCATTATTAACAATTAAAACTGATTTTTTTAAATAGCACTTTTTAAAATGTAGAAAACATAGCAATACCACTGAATGGTTCACTTTAAAAGATTGTTGCAATGTTTACAATTTCATCAAAAACCTTTAATCAAAAACTGGCTAATCTGGCAGAGTAACAAAATAATAAGTACGGTATATGTTTATCTCAAACACAATTTGGAAAAATTGAGGTGGATGTCATACAATTTTAATTCATTATGATGCTATTTAGGAATTTCTTCTATACCATTTCTTGATAACTTGATGAAATTGTTTTAAAAGAATTTTCACATAAGACATTCCACTGAGATTCATGAAATTCCAATGGCCAAATATTGTTTCAACAGTACAGCATTTAAGGTTTTTAAAGGGAGTGTCTCTAGATAAAATATAAGGGTTGGGAAGGCATCCGCCATAGGTTTTTAACAAGTGGAACTGCAAATTAATGTCAGCTGTTGTAATTAACTTACCAAAGAAGCTATGACCAAGATAGACTTCTATGTCTTAAACCCCAAAACCAAATATTTTTTCTTTATTTATTTTGTCAAGCATTCATTGGATAACAGATATGAGTATTAACATAATTATGAGTACATGAAATGAATACAAATAAGAGATAACTTTAGGACAGGGACAGAGGGCACGTTGGTGCACTTAGGCACACTCCTTCAGACCTCTTAGAAATGGGGTGAAGTCAATATATATATATATATATATATATATATATTGACATATAAACATATAAACATATAAAATATGTCCCAGTAATGCTCAGATAAATGGTTGCTAATCAAGACAGTCACTAAACAAGGGGTGTTTACATGCCAGGGCCAACTTTGCAGTTAGGCAACACTTTGGATTCAAAAGCAAATCAGAGCATGCAAAAAGAGGTGCTCATTGCACTTTTAACTATACCAACTTGTGTCTTTTTCCAGGGCAAAATTAGTTTTGCTTAATTACTAATTAATTAGTTGCTTTGAGGCTAAAAATCTAAATATGTGTAATGCTCTTTTCCTATGGCCTTATTGCACACTCATGCATGGTGGCTGAACCAAATTTACAAAATGCAACTTTGACAATAACAGATGCTAATGAAGTTAAAAGTATTGCACGTGCTTCATATTTATGAATCCTACAAGCCTTTTAAATTTTGTAATAATCATGAAAAGGCAGTTTTAATTTTAAATTGAAATTTTAAATTCCACAATAAAACAAACATATTCCACTATTTTTCATTATTTTATTGAAATATTTCACTGTAATAGCTAATCTTATATATTATAAATATTTTTGCCAAATAATATATTACAAATAATTTGTATTATGATAAATAAACTTTATTAGGTCTAAAAGGTCATTTGATAAATAGCTGTTATGAGATACTTACTAAGCCATGTTCACTATTACACATTTTAAAAATATTTTGAATATTCATTTTTACATTCAAAATATAAAAACAATTTACCTGAATGTAATATACACCTTTTTTCTGTGCATACATCATAAGAAAACTGTAATCCAGATTCTGCTTTGTCCTCCATCTAAAATTAAATATTTAATGTTATTGGCTTTGCATGTGAGCAGGCAGACAAAACATGGGCTTGAAAACCTTATGCTCGAGACATAAACATGGCTTTTAGTTATCATTTTAATAATGAATGAACACGAATAATCTCTCTGACTTCCTCCCACACCCTGATTGATTCCCAAATCTCACCATCCA
>JAOYMU010000010.1:26225457-26237882 GCA_025802295.1 Psammodynastes pulverulentus
CTGTTATCCAATTTACTAATGTCTTCTCTCGTCTCCGTATGATTTTTCAGCATTGTCTCCTGCATTTTAATCATTGATCCTTTTTATTTCTTAGTGAGTCTGACCCTCAATTACCAGTGGTTTGGGGAGAGCTCGATCCACTGGTCTAACTTTTGAACTCACTACCGGTTTTAACAGGCTACTGTGGAATACTGGATGTATTTTCCCTAATAACCTGGGAAGTTGAAGTTGTACTGTAACTGGGTTAATCACTTTAAGTGTAGAGAATGGGCCCATATATTTAGGGCCAAGCTTTTTTTGAGGCCAACTTTAATCTCAGGTATTTTTTGGACAAATACACCTTCTCTCCTACCTTGAACTCTGGCTGAGGAGCCTGGTGTCTGTCAGCCTGCTTTTTGTAGGACTCCACTGCTTCACTCAAGGCCTGTTTAGTATTTTCCCATGTTTTTTTCAATGACTCCATCCATTCTGTTAGTGACATGGAGGAGGGTGGCTCTCTAGGGAGCTCAGGCATGCCGCTAGTCACCTAGAAAGAGGACAGACCAGTGCTACTATGTACTGCGTTATTATATGCTACCTCAACAAATGGCAGCAGCTCTGCCTAGTCTGATTGTTGATAGTTAACGTAACATCTTAGGTAATGTTCTACCATGGCGTTAGCTCTCTCTGAGGCCCCATTAGTACTCAGGTGAAATGCTGAGCTAAGCCCCTGCGAAGACGCAATTGCCTTTATGAATTCCCTCCAGAATTTAGCGGTAAACTGAACCCCCCGATCAGAGATGACTCTATGGGGAAATCCATGCAAACTATAAATATGCTTGATAAATAGGTTAGCCAGCTTCCGTGTAGATGGGAATCCTGGGCAGGCCACAAAGTGGACCTGTTTTGAGAACAAGTCCACCACAGTCCAAATGACTGTGTTTCTGCCGCTCTGAGGGAGTTCAACAATGAAGTCCATAGCTATTTCTTCCCAGGGTCAAGATGGATCCGCCACTTGCTGGAGCAAACTGAGTGGCTTTCTTGGCCTCATTTTCATTATCATGCAAATAGCACAGCTCCATGTCTTTTTTCATTCTCTGCCACCAAAATTGTCTTTGAGCCAAGGGCAGGGTTTTTACATAGCCAAAGTGTCTTGCTTGCTTAGAATCGTGGCTTTGTTTAAGAACCTAGAGTCATGAACTGCTAGGCACATATAATTTCAATGCCTTCCAGCCTAGGCCATCCTGCAGGGTTAATATCCCCAGATTGTCCTTGTACCACTGGTCAACTGGCAACTCATTTTTCAGCCTTTGGGTTATTCCCCCTTCATCTGAGGCTCTGCTATGGGCTGCCTGGGCCTGGGTTAAATCTTGCGATGCCGGCTGGGAAGGGGAAATTATTGGGTGAACCACTTCTTCCCTCATGTTGTGATACTGTGGTTTGCACGACAGGGCATTGTCTAAAATGTTTTCCCCCCTGGGATGTACTTCAGTTCAAAGTTGAATCATTTAAAATACTGCTCCCAACAGACCAGTTTTGGGGAGAGTTTGCATGGTATCTTCAGTGCCTTACATTTTTGTGATCAGCCCATATTTCAAAAGGCACTGCACTACCTTCCAGAAAGTGTCTTCAGGTCAGTAAGGCCCATTGGACTGCATATGCTTCCTTTTCCCACACGGCCCACCTCCATTCAGTTTCCGTCAGTTTTTTGGAGGTGTACGCACAGGACTGTAAAAGGATTGCTGCAACCACCACATCACTGGCATTGGCTTGGATCGCAAAGGGCTGCTCCGGGTCTGGGTGCTTTAGGATTGGCTCCCTGGTGAATAGTCCCTTCAACTGCTCAAAAGCCTTCTGGAAAACTTAAGGGTTGAGTGGGTTGCGGCTGTTGCGGACCCTTCCCCATTTTCAATAGTTTGGTAATGGGCTTGGCGATTTCGGCAACATTAGGGATGAACTACTAATAGAAGTTTGCAAACCCCAGAAAACTCTGCAACTGCCAACGGGTGCTTGGGACTTGCCAGTCCAGAACCGCCTTTACTTTCTCTGGATCCATCTCTAACCCCTCACTGGACATTCAGTAGCCCAGGTAGTTTAGTCTGGTTTTGTGAAACTCTCATTTTGACAGTTTTGTATATAGCTTGGCTGCTAGGAGCTACTTTCACACTTGGCGCACTAATTTCACATGTTCTTCTAGGGTCTCGGAGAAGATGAGAATGTTATTCAGGTAAACGAGCCCCCCCCTTGTATAGGTGCTCATGCAGCACCTCATTTATGAGTTGCATGAAGACAGCAACCCAAAAGGCATTATTCTGAACTGAAAGCTACTGAGGGCAGTTGAAGGTTGTTTTCCACTCGTCGCCTTCTTTAATTCGCACTCTGTAGTACGCCCAAACTGTAAGTCCAGTTTGGTGAAACCTTCCCCTTTGCCAGGTGGGCCAACATGTCTTTCATGAGAGGGAGAGGGTAAGAGTTCTGCACGCATACCGTGTTGATCCCCCTAAAGTCCACGCACAGCCTCATCAACCCGTCCTTCTCTTTGAAGAGGACCGGGGCGGCTTCTCTGGATTTTGTGGGTTGAATGCATCCGCGAGCCAGGTTCTCATCGGTGTACTTTTCATCTCCTTCATCTCCTTAGGGGTCATGGAGTACATCTTTGGTTTGGGTAGGTTAGCTCCCAGCACAAATTCTATGGCACAGTCAGTGGGTGATGGGGTGGCAACACGCTGGATTTGTCCTCACTGAATGCCTCTGCTAAGTCCCGATACTCCCTAGGGATCTGTGGGCTGCCTGGAACTGGTCGCAATGCCATAGTGGCGCTCTCATTCCGGTCTTCGTTGGACTGGGTTTGGGTAGGGGGCCCTCAATAGTCAGACAAGGGAGTTAGGCCCCACTGGTATCTTGAGTGCTCGGTAACCATCCTGCCACATGATGGATAGGGTCCACTTGCCCAACCATGCCAACCCCAGAATGACCGGCACTTTCATCTTGGGTGCCACAATGAAGTGGAACCTCTCTTTGTGCCAACCCATCTCCATCTTCACGGCCTCTATAAGAAACGATGCTGCCCCCCCGATTAGTGACCCATCAACCTGCTCAAAACATATGGGTTGGATCATCTTTGTTCAGGTGCCCAGTTTTAGGATGGTGGCCAGGCTGATCAGGCAAGTGGGTACAACCTATGTCAATAATTGCTTTTATTTCCCCCTGGCCTCCAGTCTTTGGTGCTATGATCCATATTGGCACAGCAAAAGGGGGAATGGACTCACTCACCATTGGGCCATCTTCATCTCCATCATTGCTTGGGGCTTCTACAGCCTGCAGGATGAAAGCCCCCTTTTCTCACTTCCCAAAGGGGTCTCCCCCTCACTTAACTTGGCCATGAGCTTCTGATTTTGGTGTGGAGCCAATTGCATTAGGGTCCAGCACTTCTGCAGCTTCATCAGCCGGAGAGGAGGCTGATCCCGGCTGTTCTTTGGCCTCGCCTATTTGCTGTGGGTAGGCTGATCGTTGCTCTGTCAGGCCTTCAGCTATCCAGTAAGGAGTCTCCCTCAGGGCTCCCACATCAGGTGCAGTAAAATAATTCCGCCCTAATGCCTCTTCAGTAGGGACCTGGATTGTTCTTGCGCTGGCCCTGCTAGCTGATGACAACGCAGGGTCACAATCGGGAAAAATTCCCTCTCTCATTAGCTGGTGCAGCTTCTCCTTCCTCTAGCTGGGCTTTGGCTTGCTGCGTTGGGTTTTCCTCGCTGCCATTGGAATTTTTTCCCAGCTGGATGGGAGCTTCTCCCAATTGAGGAAGAACCCACCACCCGGACTGATCCCAGGACGGTGGGGCTCTGGTCAGCTGTTGGGTGGCAGGCCAGTGCGTGGTATAATTCAACCCCAGCTGTTTTGTGCCTAAGGTGGGACTAGCACTCATGGTCTCCCAGTGTTCTGACCCAGCCTTCACGAGCCCCAAATCAACAGCCTACTCATGAGGAAAAACCCCATTTTATTTAGAAAGGCAGGAATTCACTGCATTCACTGACAAAGCTCCAGATCACACATCCGTAACAGTCTCTTTTTTTTTCAATAATTTTTTTATTTTTTATTTTGTTTCAACAAACATATCATTGTGTGAACAGTGTGGTTCCTGAATGTCTTACATTTTAAAACAAATATGATAATATTCTTTGTATTTAATACAATTGACACCCTTTCAAAATTTGATAGTAATACGTATTAATGATATTTTGTTAAATTATCCTTCTTGGTTATGTTATTTTCGTGTCAATCTCTATATTCTTAACATCACTCTTTTTACTACCAATACTATATTAATAATCATATTTGTGGTATTTAACAAACTAGATGGTTCTAGTAACAATTCACCAATTTATATTAAATTGTAACTTTCCATTGTTTATCCCCTTTTTAGTTTTTAAATCTGTCACTGTTATATTAAAAAATATTCCCTTTCTAGTCACATTTTAATACAAGTAAAGTAGTATACATCTTATTTACATTTAACAAGTTATGCGATTCTAATAGTTATTTTTATCAAATTACAATCTTTCATTGTCTTATATGATATTTCAATATATTGTTTTTATGCCAATCCAATTCCACATATTATTCCTTTTCCTTCAGTAAAATATTAATATTCATATTACCTTTAACAATTGTATATCTTTACTAATAATCCACACCTTTACGTAAAATCATAATCCTCTCTTTTAACCATCATCTCTCATTTGCATTCAAGCTTTTATTATTCTTTTCTTAGTTTGTCTCCCATCTTCCTCCCTTAAATTTTTGCCTCTATCTGCCACTTCTTGACCCTTCCTCTTGAGCTTTTCTCCCTTCTCTACTATGTTCCATTGTCTCATTTTCAAGTTATCTACTCTTACCCCTATCTTTCTCCCCAAAAAACCTCCCTGTAATTCCAGTTCCTGTTTAACTTCCTTCATAATACTCTCCCCTTGGTTTATTTCATCAATCATTGCCATTTTTATTTTTTCTCCTTTTTATCAATTAACTCCTCCTCTTTCTGGTCCTCCAGTTCCCTTTTTGTCATTTGCATCTCAGTTTCCAGCTCTACGTCCATGCTCTGAATTTTGTTCAAAATCTCCTCACATCTTCTTGTCAAAGTGTCTTTCATATCCTGCAATTCCAACGTGATTTCTTTCCAAATTTCACTCATCCTTATTTTTGTGTGTTTATTACTTCTTATCCATTAGTCCAACAATCTTTTATTCAAACCAGAACCATGGTAAGTTTATAGGAGAGTAGGTAACATTTGTTATATTGGTCTTTCCCAGAGGTGGGATTCAGCCAGTTCAGACAATTCTACAGAACCGGTAGTAATGATTCTGTGCAGTTCAGAGTACCACTGGCTGGCCCCGCCCTATCTATCTTGCCTTCACCATGTGGCCCAGCTAATCTCTTTGCCTCGCCCGCTCTGCTCACCAAAGGTAAGCATGCCGCCCACTCGCCTTTCACCTTGGGTCGGGGCCTGGGGACGCGCCATTCCCTAGCTCCGGCCTTGTCCCGGAGCCTCCACCCACATGCTGCCTCCTCCCTCTGCCCTCAAACTACACCACCCTGGGCCGAAGCAATTTATTCAGCCTGCGGCCTGCCACACTAGGCCAAAGGGCCACAGGCGGGGCAGCATGGGCACAGGAGGGCTGAAGCGGTTTGGGAGTTGACCAGATGGTTTTTCTTACCTGTAAGAAGTCCCATCCAGAAAGCACTGCAGCGGAGATCTTGCAGCCACTTCTTCTATCCTTTGCCAAGCCTCAGTCGCTCACGGAGACGCTCCATGTGCTCTCCAAGTCGGCAGCTGCTTCTCTCCACTGCAGCTCTTGCTGGGAAAGTGTCTTGTGCAATTTAGCAGCTGTGAGCCACCGCTTTCCTCTAAGTCCCATCCGGAAAGTGCTGTGGCTGAGAGAAACAGCATTCAACCTGGCTGCTGCTTCTCTGTGCCACAGTACTTTCTGGATGGGACTTAGAGAAAAGCAGAGGCTCACAGCTGCTAAATTGTACAAGACGCTCTCCCAGTAGTGTGGAGAGAAGCAGTCGCTGTCCCGGAAAGCAGAGATGGAGAAGAGCAGGCCCCAAAAGGCTGCTAGGTAAAGTTTCTCCCTGTGGCAGAAGCCGTGTGCACATGCATGTGTGGAAGCTATATGCATACGCATACATGGAAGCCGCACGCGTGTTCACATTTTCAGCAAACCAGTGGTGAAATTATTTGAAACCCACCACTGGTCTTTCCAACTTAATCCATGTTTTCTAGGGACCCGGATTTTTGAAAAGGAAAGCATGTCTCCCAGCTACTCCTGAGAGAGTGATACAATATGTTCCTAATTTGAATGCTTTGCTTGATGCAGTGTGATACATTTCTTCCATCCCTCTCTCTCTATTATTCAGATACACAGCGTGGGAAGCCTGGTTTAATCTAAAATTTACTGTACAATAAAAATCAGTGACCCCTACTTCTTTCACAGTTCTATTCACATCCAACAAAGTTTAAGAAAAATGCTATTTCACTTTCAAGCATTCAACATAGTACTTTCAGAAGAAATAGCATTCTTGTATGTATAGTAGGAAACATAAGGAAGATGAATGAAAGCTGCAGTCCTATATACATTTGTTTAGAAATAACCTTGAACTCAGTGGGGCTTGCTTGTTACACAAGGTTAGGCAGTAAGCCATAATGAAAAATTTTGAAACAAGACTTCTGAAACCATGTTACCAATGGCAACCAGCCGTCTCTTGATATATCTCCTATTATTTTTCAGCTAACTAAAAAATAGTCAGAGAGATTATTTTTTTCTTGCTTTGTGTAGGGAAAGTAATGATATTTGACATCTCTTACATTGGTCAAAATAGATTTCCTACTTTCTGGAAATTGTAACATTAAAAAGAACTAAAGAGTGATAGCCATTAATAAAAAGGCACGGTTTACAATCTCCTGATTTTCCTGGTTTTATATCCATCCATCCATCCGTCCGTCCAATTTAGATATTTGACATATATAATTAACATGTCAAATATGCAGTGAAATATAGTATTTGACTTGTTTTTTAATCTGGCTAAATTCTGAAATTGCAAAAACTTGGAAGAAACAAAATCATTTCTAAAAAATTGTTACAATGAAAAAGACAACAATTAATTGCACTACTATTTTCTAGCAAAACCTCCACAATGTTTTCTGTTCCTATTTCTATACCTTAGAACTGAACCATGCTGTAATAGAATGGGATATACTATTATTGGAAAGCCAGTATTAAATCTATTTAATCTATATAAATAAATAAATTTAAATAAATAAATATAAATAAATAAACATTTAAATACATTGATGGTTAACCATATCAAGGGGAATTTGCTTCTTCCTTTATTCCTAAAGTATCCTGTTTATGCTATTGATTTTTATGTTTACATACTTCAATGCAGTCAATGGAGAGGCAATACTATACACATTACGTATTGGAACAGTCAACCTTCATTGTACATTTTAACAAGGAATATATATTTTCTCTTTATTAGCACTTAAGTCAGCAACCAAGAATGAATTACATAGATTTCTTATTTGTACTAAAGCAGTTCCTTCAAGACATTGTTGATCAAGTTCTTGTGATGTTTTATATTTATTTGCAAATGCTGTACTGATATCACAAAATGCAAAATTCCCACAGATGAATTACGCAAATTTTATTTATCTCTGAAGATTCGCGTGGCAAGTTAATAATACAATGCATTAGGACTGCATTTAACAACACCAAGTTGAACATGTTAGATTATTATAATAGTCATTCTTATAAACTCTTCTATAAATAAGATTCTGGAATAATTGATTCAGTCAACAGCATGTACAATTGTCATAAAATATTAAACCTTTCTTTATGAATTGGTCAATATTGATAATTAAAAAACACAACCAAGTTTATTTAAAAGAATACTGTCTATCATCTTTGTAGCTATTAACTCATGTTAAAGAAAGAAGAAAATAGAACATAACAATATTCTCCTACATTCTTTGAATACTCATTGTAGTTCAGGCTGGAATTCAGTATTACAATCCTATGTGAATTTTTAAAAAAAATGTGCACAGCTATGGCGTAGAATAAGAGCTAAAACAGAAATTGATATATTTCCATTAATACTTCTCAGAACTTCTTGAGCATAATTGATATAATAATACTTCCTTAAAATTGTACATAGTCTTTTGTCTCCCCCCCTTCTTTTTTTTGCCAAACATTGATAGGAGGCATGTGGAGCAATGGTTAGAATGTAACCTGCCCACAACCAGGAGTTCAATCCTGACTGAGTCATGGTTGATTCAGCCTCCAGTCCCTCTGAGGTTGGTAAAATGAGAAGCCAGATTGGGGCAATATGATGACATTGTAAACTGCTCAGAGAGTGCTGTAAAGCACTATGGAGTAGTATATAAGTCTAAGCGCCATTGCTATGGATCTACAAGGAGACTATTTCCTTCTAAATTTATTTTTTTTAAATGTCATTATACTGCTTCTTTTAGTCTAAACATCTAAGAGGAACTTTTCAAATGTATTTATATTGGTTTCCCCTTTTTCCCCTCTCTTTTCATAAAAGATATGACTTACCTTTTCCATTCTGCCATGCTGTATACCATGATAAACTGAGGAAAGATGTGATGAAAATCAATGCAGTGGCCACAGTTCCATTTCGGAGCCTCATCTCATTTCAACATCACACTGTTTAGATTTGTGGCTTAAAGACCAGATATTCCAATGAATGTTAGACTGTCGCCCAATCATTCCTAATCATGGTAAAGCTGGCAAAGACATTATATTACTGAAGGTCTTGTTGTTGTAGAATGTAATTCTTTCATCTGTTATGTTCTGTGAATAAACAATAGTAATTTCAGAATGAGGCCATACATGAGATATCAATAGTAAATCAAATGCAGTATATTACTTTTAAGAGACAAAAATCTAAATAATCACCTATTCAGGTTCTTGGTCCTGCCAAAAATTTACTCAATTGCTCATAACAGTACATGTCACTAGGCCCAAAATAAGTACCGGTAATATCCATTAAACTTATAATCACTATAGTCTTCTCCTCACACAATGGCTCACATGTTGCCTCAAGTGATCTTGGAGACTAGAGGGCATTTAGTCTCAGTCTCTTTTACCACAGTAATGGTCACACTGGCTTTATGTTTGAGGCAGCATCTGATTGGGCCAGCTTGCTATTAGCATAACAAAAGAGGGTGTTTTTATTAACTGCATGATGCACAGCTGCATTTTAACAAGCAAGTCTCCATGTTCACATGAGGCAACATCTGATTGGGCCAGCTTATTAACAAGAGTTTTTTTTAAGGTTGATTTGGTTTTTTGAAAAAATATGCAATGAATAGCCAGCGCACCAACAGAACAGCTGCAGAAACACTTTTGGGGGGAATCTCCCCAGAACTTATGCTCCATGATCTAATGTTAGCATCACTGAAACATAATATTTGGTCCTATCCTCAAGACTGCCTTTTTCCCCCTTTTCCTAAGGGTCTGAATTATTTCTAAATGGTACTTTTTAGATTTTAATATGGCAAAGTAAATAAAACACTTTGAACACATGCATTTTACTCAGAAAGGGATAGTATCTACATCTGTCAATTTCATTCTTTTGTAAAGATTCACACTTTTGCAGTCTAAGTCATTGTTTAAATATTCATTTAAGTATGAATGTGATGCTTTAGCATTTTGCCAGATATTCGGAACAAAGCTTGTTATATAAACACGATGCTGAGACCTCCTAATAAATTACTAATTTCAATTTTAAATAGGGTTATGGGGAAACAGTAATGAAAAACAAACGTTTAGGGGAAAAAATGAACAGGAGAGTCCAGTACAGGTAAAGTAACTAACATCTTTTCTGCCAAAGTGCATTCAAGTGGTAATGGAGTGCTTTAGTAAACACAAATGTGCATGCCTTCCTTATGACACAGTTATTACTTAAGGCTTCTATGTTATTCTGCTCTTGGAGGAAGGAACATTCCCTACCCCAAGTAAATGATTCATTTGAAGAAACCTTGAAAACCTCAGGTGGCTTCTATTCCTTCCTAGTCTAGAGGACAGTGGCAATCCTTCTATAGGTGAGATCCAATCAGTTCAAGCTTTCCTTTAACCTTTTCACTAGCTTTGCAAGCTCTGGGTTTCATTTCTATCTTTCATGAAGTCAGATTGCCGTACCCTTATATGGAAGAAGAGTCTTCATTCAGCCAAATTTCTCCTGCTCACTCATTTCTTTTAGACCAGTTGAAAAGACTGAGCAGGGCCATGAATTATCATTTCCCCAGCATCCAGCCAGGCTGCTCTGATTACAAATAGTTTATGTTGTGCTTATAACAGACACATAGCAGGTTCAGAAGGCTGAGAAGGAAAGGACAGAAATCCCTACCTTTCATTTTATTTCCCTGGATGAGAAATTGGTTGTGGGAGTAGAAACTGCCCTTGCTATCTTCTTAAATCTTTTTAAAGTCTTCCAAATAGCAAGGGTACAAAGGGAGGACAGAGAATTCCACAGGAAGGCCAGTTCTAATTTTTTTTGCATTTGGCTGGCTTCTTATGTTTATTTTTATTTTTTGTAGGCTACACTAGACAGGGGACTGAACTAGTTGATTTGGAGATTGGATCTTGATTAATTAGCTGAATGAAATGGGAGCAAAATGCAATGTGAATTAAATATTCTATTAACTCCAATAGGAGGTAACTTTATTTTTGCATCAAGTCAGTCTAATTTTGTTTTCTGAAATTCTTCTTTCCTTTAGGAATGTTTCCAAATATTCCCTAGCCCTTTTCTATATTAGCACAAAAAGGAAATATGTTATGGATATCTTCCTGTAACATGACTAACTTCCTTTCATGTGTTCTGGGGTTTTTGGTGTGTGTGTGTGTGTGTGTGTGTGTGTGTGTGTGTGTGTGTGTCTTAGACCCTAATTTTAGAAGCTTGAAGAAAAAAGGATACAAAACTCCAGATATATTGATATATTCCTTGAATAAAATCTATGTCTATGTAATGAGCAGTTAGCTTGCTCAAATATCTGTTTTCTGTTATGAATCTCCTAAGCAATTCTAAGCCAACTTCAATTCATCCATACTGGCATTACTTTGTTTAAATAAGGTGTTTATTATTGTAATTATCAAAAGATATGGTCTAGCACTCTAGCTGATTCTGCTATGTGACTATACAGAGATATAGTAAAACATATCCAAACAAAAAAAGAATTTGTCAACAGTAAGAAAAAAGAAATGCCATATGGTTCCAAGGAGCACATATTAATAACATCACCGTTTATAACACTACAGTAAAAATAACATCACCAGTTTTGAAAACATGCTATTTCTCAAAAACTAGGGATGATTCTTTGCAGTCTTATACTTATCCACCACGAAGGTGAATCGGTGACTATTATCCCATTAATGAAAAGTATAACCCTAATAAGGCTTAGGAGGTTTTCACTACTGGCAGCTTCCCCCAGAAAACAATTGATTTTATGCTGGTTTTCCCAGATTTGTATTTTTTGTTGCCTTGTAAAACTGTTCCTGCATTAATACAGAAGGTCTAGAAATCATTTAAATGGCAAAAATGGAGTTGATAGTAAAAACAACTAGCTTAACTCTCACTAGGAGCTAGAATTTGGAAACCAATAAAGTAAAATATTTGTAGTTTAGGATTGAAAACAGGGATCCTTACTGCTCTCCTTGCCTCCTTGCTGTGCTTCACTGATGATATTATCTAGTTTGGGTAATGAAACACTGCAAGAAAACAACCAAACTCAGAGAGCACCAAGGATCCCTCAGAATTTTGACAGCCATCACCATCCCATCAAGATGGTCTTCTTCTGGAAACCCCAGTTCCCCCATGGAGCAGTTCCATTTTGGTGTTGCACATGGAGAAGACCGTGGTCCAAGTCATTTTCAGCACTTGAGCAGTCATTTTTCTAAACCACCTTCCCCCACCATCAATTCCTTCAAAATTCTCCAGGCTGTGCCTGCAACCTATTTCAATTCTAATTCCATTTACATGTTTGAAAAACTGCCTATTTTTTTAATAAGCGAAGAACTAAAAGGCAACAAAATGAGGAAATACAAGCCAGACAAAGGCAATGTAGTTCTAATGCTGGTAACATCATTTATGCCAGAATGATTCATACTTAAGCTGCTCTGTCCATTTATTTTTGTACTTCAAAATCCTTAAATAGAAAATAATAAATAATCTGCAAAGAGTGTGAGTTGGAGTATGTCAAAAACTGACAATAAAATAAAATAAAACTCAGTTCCAGGGAAAATAAACTATCAAGATTATTAAACCATTAAATTCCTGTGTCCAACAGTGACTGCAAATCTAGTAGTGGTTAGGGCAGTGTTTCCCAACCTTAGTCATTTTAAGATATGTGGACTTCAACTCCCAGAATACCC
>JAOYMU010000010.1:26287775-26304946 GCA_025802295.1 Psammodynastes pulverulentus
CGGGACGCTGGATCTTTGCGCCCGCCATTAGGCAGGCATTTCGTCTCGGATTATAGGAGGTCTCTCTCGTCGCGGCTGGGACCTGCACCGTCCTTCGTCGCTACCGGAGTTTCCTCCTTCCTCTATCCACCTCTCCGGGGTGGATTCCGCCCAAAAAAGGGGCTCCGAGGCTAAAAAAGTCCAGTCTGGGGAGAGCGCTGCTATTCCTCAGACCTTCCCGATCCGCGTCACCACCGGAAGCCTGTTACAATATTCTTTATCATGATCTAGACACAGAAAGTGTTCACTTAGGAAAGAAAAGTAGTCATTTCTTTGTGTATTATTTGCTTTCTTCTCCATCTGTAGTGTTCCAATTGTCCTTTCTATCTCCTCCATGCCTATTAGCTCTTTTCCAGATGAGAGAATAAATGGGGTCCTTCAAGAGGCTACTAAAGCCATTCTTCAATCTGCTGGTTACCTGTGCCGCTGATTGAAGAGAGGCATACATTCTGTCAAAGAGAGCTTTGGGAAAGAATAACAATGTTCTCAAACAGATTAGCCAATAGCCTTCATCAGCAAAGCACTTGCAATTTTGACTGTTAAGGGGAAAACATGGCCAATCAAATTAGAGAAGAATAAAAGGGATAATCAAAAGACCTTGGAGATCATCTTTGGATCTGTTCAAAATTAATTTTTAAAGACAATCTGAAGGAAATTGTTCAAAAACTTCACACTTTCCTTTTGGGTGATTCCCAGCTTAGCAAATAAAATATGCCTGCATTTGTTTCCAGTTAATTTCTTCCTTAGCCGTGTTTGAAAGAAAAATAGATGACAATGCAGCTAATGATTTCCTTCATTAACATTCTTAAGAAAAGTGTTGCAACCTGTCCCTGCAACTTTTCTGAGAATTCAGGAATCCCATGAGATATTACAGCATTGCCGTTAAGTATAGATGCAATTAAATTACCTGTTCTTCTTCTTCACTGCCCGTTCCAGTTAAACTCAACGCACTATGATGCTTGTGAGAGTCCGAAAACTGTGGGGTGGAAGGAGGAAAAGTTTCAGTAAGAGATGACAATATGATATGAAATATGAACAAAAGTTATAGTCCCTACTATGCCAGTATTTTTTCAAACTTGGCAACTTTAAGTTATGTGAACTTCAACTCCCAAAATTTCCCAGCCAGCATGCTGTGCTATACAAACACAACACCATACCAACATCACACAGGCAACAAGACTGTTTCTATAGAGTTCTAAAAATTAGAAGAAATCTGTAAATAGGATAGTGGAGATTGTTTTTAGAAGAATGCTGACCATATTTTCTAGTATTTACAGTTTTCTTTAAGAAAATATCAGAGTAAGGGCTTTCACAACTGTGAACTAAAGTGTTCTCCACCCGGCCTTGAACCAATCCTTCCCCTGTTCACTCCTGATTTTTCTCCAAAATAATGGATAGCAAAGCTTATAGATGCTATACACCTTAAAGCTTTGATATGTCAAAAGAAGGAAGAAAGCACTACTTTAACTTTGGTATAGCTCAGAAAACTTAATGCCTATCTCACTCATATACTGAAAATGAAGTAAAGACAACATTATGAGAAAAGATGCTGCCTAAGCATGTTCGTGCCACAATTAGATGAAAGTTGGAAAGGCCTTCGGATTAGTTGCCATTTTCTTTCTACTTCATTTTAAAACTTTTTTGAAGCTTTTCTTTTTGAACAGTATCACAGTCCAGAAGGAATCAAATAGATCTCTGAGAAATCTACTACAATAAATATTCCCTCTATAATTTAACATGATTCTAGGGTATATTTCTTACAGTTATTCTTATGCTTATGCATTTTTCAAAACACCTTTCTCTTAGAAAAACAGGGTCTTATCTATAGTATACAAATATTTGAATATCTTTATTATTAAACTTCTGACAGTTACTATTACTACAAAGTGCAATATGAATTCAAATAATAAACACAATCCATAATTATAAAACGCATTTCCAAATTTATCCTACCTTTGGTGTATTGGGATTTAGAATTTCTTGTAGCAAATATGTTTCTGGTGGGCTCCTGGGTAAACCATCATCTTCTGAACTCATTCCCGCATCTTCTTGTTTTTTGGAAGGCGTTCCAAATGGATAGGAGAGACCCATCCTCCAGTTTTGCTGGAGTTTCACCTACAATACCAAATATTGAGTTTTAATACATTTCTTATACTACTAAAATAATATATTTGCTTTCATAAAAGAAAAAATGATGCATCTTTCTACTGTTCCCTTTATTTTTGTTCCCAGCAGAAAGGTGCATGTGGATAATATCATTTTATTCAGCCTCTTGCCTTTTACCTTATTAGATTATATACAAGGAGAGTGTGATTTTATACAATGCTTACTTATTGTTGTGACCCACTTTTATTAAATTATGTTGTAAATAATAAACAAAACAATGTTGATCCTGTCCTTGGGGCCCAAGGCATAGGTCAAGGGAGTTTAGTAGCAGGAAAATGAACAAGCAATTACATTCTGTTCACATTTCTTCACACCAATTACTAATAAAGAAGGACAGGATATTTGTTCCAAAACTATGCACAGAATGAGCACACCCTTACTGCCCTCTCCAAAAGGTACCTTTTGGCTTTCAGTGTAGATCAAGTGATACAGTATAACCATCAAATAATCACCTTGATGATATTCAAGTTCCTTGGATAATTAAATTCTCCACATCCTTAATTTAGAAAAACCCTATTGCAAATGTTTCCGTTGATTCATGTGTTCATACTGCATATACCAAAATCAAATTCAAATCTGCAATCATACCAGAAATGAAAGAATCTGGAAATAATGGAAATTTCAACAATATTACCTGCAAAGACCTAATTCGATCAGAAACATTTTCCTGAGAAAATACTCGAACTGGCCTAGGTGATTCTTGTGGAGTCTCAGAAATGAAAATGCTGTCATGTGACAAAGCTCTGTTTCCCATGGTAGTTCTGTGCATCCTAGGAGAATATGGAAAGCTAATAAAACAACACATATTTAAACCTGGTATTTCTTTTCAAGTAATGAAGTCTATTCTGCAATGCAAATTTGAGTAGGAATGTAATGAGGAAAGGAATGGCTGAAGAAAGATGTCCTATAACAGTATCTGGTGTATTTTGGTCTTCATGATTTTACATACAGACATTATTTTTGAATGCCAGGTCCGCTGGAGATCTAGATTCTCTAGTAGAACAAAGTATAATTCCATAAGTTAGTTAGAAGTATCTAACCAATAAAGTGGCTAATGAATAATTTGGGGTTCAGTCATAAGAGATGCCCAACATGTTCGCAGAATTGAAAAGGATTCTAGATAACACAATTCCAACCGGGGTCTGCAATTCTTCAGGCAACGTTAGTCCAATCAATTCCAAGCTGAAGTTGTAGGCACCAAATACTTGCCAGCCAACTACCGTAGGTAGATTAAACCAAAAAACCCAACTCTATGCATATGCTAAAACTAATTTTATTGAGATAGGCTATAATAACAGAATCTTGTAAGTTTGAGCCGTAATTCCTCCTAGTTTAATGAATTAGGAAGGCTCAGATTTTTAGGCCAGAATTGCTTCTCAATATTATCTCATTCTGAACTTTAAAAATGCTTCAGGTCCTTTTAATCAGTTAACAGTTCTTGTGTATCTCTATCAAGGTCATCTCCCTTACTTTCTATATCAACCAAAATTCTTTAATGATGAGAACCAAAGGAACATTCCTCTTTATAAACTTATAAAAGTTTATCACCACCAACTATTCTACACTAATTACAAACTTATGATTCTCTCCCACAGTTCCTGAGAATCTCTACTTTGTGATTACTTAGATAATGTTGTTGTTTTTAATAGATAATCATTATGCAATAAGTGTTCTTTTGTGGATTGCTATATCTGTTACAGAAATAATTTTAACAAAGGAAATATAATTTTCCTTCAAAGATAATACATAGGCATCAGAATAGCCCAAAGCCCTTTTGTAAGAAAAAATTAGGGGAAAAATTGCAGGGTGCTCCTTGTATTAATTGCAAGGTTACTGAAGGCAAGTATCATACATATTTATGTCTTTGCCAATCAATGTAAATTTATATTATCCTTCCAAATATTAACTTAAAATTAAATATTTCTTCATTAAATAAAGGTGCTATAGCAATGAATACAAACAATCTCTGTAAATAAGAACTATGAGGCTCTCCTAGCATGTGCTACAAATATGTTCAATAAAAATAGCAAAGTAATATTATTCTTTCTCAGTCTAGTGCTTTCCATATTTATTGAACTATCATTTTCATAGCTCTTTTTATCCTGCATGAGAATAAATTTCCAGAATTTTTACAGTAGCCTTTCTGTACATTGACTTTGAACTCATTTTAATAGTAGCATTAATAGGAAATAAAACCATTATGATTTTGTAGAATAGCACCTTCTAATGGCAATATTGAGCAAAGCATTCTTTATTAGTATTATAAGACAACCTTGTGGAACATTTACTTATTTTATCGTCTTCATAAAGTTCACTTTTCCCAGTATAGCTTACCACAAATGAAAATCACCACATAGTTTGAAAACATTCTAAAATATGAAAATACTACATAGCACACATATACACAATAGAACTATGCTGCACTTAAGATCCAAAATTGAAAAAGTGCTTTGGAGTAAGACAGGGGTATACATACACCTTTGCACTTCTTGGTGCTTCTTTAAAGAAACTGCATCTTTTCCTGGGATCCCAAATAGTCACACTAATCCAAGAAATTATGCTTTGGAGTTAAAACAGTCAAGGTTAGAGCAGGTGTGTCTATGCTGTGAGGGTCCATTTAACTCAAATGCATTTTTCTGGGAGTGCACAACTACCAGGCACCAGTTGTTCATGGGGCCTGCCCCATAGCACCATTTCATTTTTGACTCTGAATATCTTGGAAAAACATCTTTGGGATGTTTTGACTCTGAAGCATAAATGTTTAGAAAATCATGAAATCAAACAGCAGACTGACTAACTGAAAACCTTCCATTCTAGACATAAAAGGGGAAGAATTTTGAGAGGATATTATTCTCCCACATAATACTGATAGTCCTCAACTTACAACAGTTCGCTTAGTGACCGTTCAAAGTTACAATGGCACTGAAAAAAGTGATTTGTGACCATTTTTCACACTTGTGACCATCGCAGTATCTCCATGGTCATGTAATTTACATTCAGATGCTTGGTAACTGGTTCATCTTCATGACAGTTGCAGTGTCCCAGGGTCATGTGATCATCTTTTGTAACTTTTGTAACTTTCTGACAAGTCAATGGGGAAGCCAGATTCACTGAACAACTATGTTACTAATTTAACAACTGTTGTGATTCACTTAACAGCTGTGGCAAGAAAAGTCATAAAATGGGGCAAAACTCCCTTAAAAATTTCTCACTTATCAATTTTGGGCTCAATTGTGATCATAAGTTGAGGACTACCTGTACTGGGACGATAAAAATAAGTTGCTGGCAGGATAATGAAGTGTGTGCTTGATGTTCTTCCCTGGCAAGAGTTTTCAGAATATTTATTTACTTACTTATTTACTTGTTTATTTACTTACTTATTTACTTATTTATTTTATATTCTGCCCCTCTCATTGGCACTATAACTAAGAATGTCTATTTCTAACAATGCTTGCTGCTCTCCAGCATGGATGGATATCAGAATATTCTTCTAATTATGTCTTTACAAGAGCTTCAGAGGAGTATCCTAGATATTCAACAAAGGAAACATTTGTACACATGGGGGATTGCCCTTTAAGAAATAATCTTGCTTTTCAGTCAACAACAATAACTTGCTTTGCAAAGAAGGAAAAGGCAAGCATGTGACTTACTTCAGATCATCTTCAGAATCATAATCTATATGCCTAGATGGTGTGGCTGAGATATCAATTGCAGACTGACATGTGTTGATATTCCCACTTCCTGAAGATGTTAATGTTTCTTTCCTTTTTCTTTTCCCAAAGAACTTTTTAATAGATTTAAACTTTGACTTCTTCTTTCCTAGATGAATAGGTATTAATGAAAAATAATTACTTTTAGACAGTATTTTCAAAGAGACACAAAGTCAGAACAAAGTGACACACGGATCATTTTCCAACTTGGACAGTCCTCAGTTTTTATTCCTAGAACTGATTGCAGCCTTCATTGCAAGAGATATGAAAATAGGAAACAGAAATTAATAATACTAAAAAGAAAATCAACCTATTTTTTCAAAATTGATCATCTAACAAATATAATTCTGGTTTTAATATACATACAGGAATAATTAATCTAACCTAAGCTGAAATTGCTAAATGTCCATTCCATGTTTAGAGAATGTCTCAATTCACTCATAATAAAATGTAAGCTTCAGAATTAGCATATTTTTAATTATAGAGGACTATGTTAAGCATACGAATATTTTTCTTTAAGAAGCTAAGGTGCTATATTTCTTCCACATAATGTAGTTAGACTTTCCTATAAATAAAAATCAGTGAAAAATGGAATTCTTTTTCAATAGAATATCCATAGGATTGTACTGCCAGCTAATAAAACAATATTTAAATGTTTTTGTTTTTAAATATGACTTTCACTATTTGATCACCAAGTGAAAATGTGTGTTTCTAAGTACTTACAAGTCAGAAAATACCGTCTTGATCTTTAAATAGGTAATATTACTTGAAAATGTGAACATAAAACAGCACATAGCTTCTCCTTTGAAATAACCTCCATTCATATACAAATCAGACAATAGACAGGTTGATTAATCATGTACATTTTAACTGACTACAGTGAATTAAGATTAAATTGGATAATCGACTTAAAACCAGCAGAGTTCCTATCTACACAGCGAAAAGAATTGTTAGTAGTTATCAGTATTTTCTCAAACATATAATTATAATGATACATTTACCTGAAGCTTCTTCCCCAAATCCTTCTGCTTCTTGAAACTTAGTATCCATTGTCCTTGTAAAATTCATACACTGTAGTAGTCTCTAACATAGAAACATAAAAAGTAACATTTGAAAGTTGAATGCCGGTTTGTTTATTGACAATACTTACTTCTTACTCCTAACCACACTCACTTTGTCAGCTATGAACTTTTGTCAGGGTGTCCCATTCAGTGGTCAAATCCTGGTCATATTTTTAGAAAGGAATTTTAAATTGCAATAATCCTGTCACCCAGTCTTGAAAAAAAGATTATTATAAATGTGTCAGTGTGATGGTATTTTAATACAATATTGCTTAGTTAAAGTAATTTACATTATGTGTTTTCACAGCTGAACATTTTAACATACAAACTAATTGAGTTCCTGAAATATATCATTGCTCAAAAATAATTGAGAAACTGCTTGCTATGTTTATTTGCTACCTCTCAGGGCCCTTCCAAAATTTAATACAAGAAGTCCTTGACTTATGACCGTGTAGATTCTCAGTCATCCAGGTCATGCTTTTTTCCAAAGTCCTTTTGAAAAAAAAAATAGCACCTTTGGGACTTGACTTGTGACAATAATTGACTGAAATTATGGGTATAAGCTGTGTCAATCATTAAACATCTATTTATTAAATTTACCATATATGCCACCAATCTCCCTGACAGAGTGACTGTGGTATGCAACCAACCCAATTTTACAATGTCTTCTGCAGCAGTTGTTAAGCAAATCACCATGATCATCAGGAAAATCCACAGTTATTAAGCAAACCCATGGGAGGTTTTGCTGGAAACCAGCAGTAAATGCTGAGCACCAAAATGTGATCATGTAATGAGGGGTGGGTGGGGGTCTGGTGGTCAGAATTTCGAATTTGGGTTGTAAGTGCCTTTTTTTGGTTTTGTGGGCTACCTATAAGTTTGTTGACCATTTTATTAGGGGTTGCAAAATTCTGGGGAAGTTTGAAAATCTCCCAATCTTTGCTCAAGCTTGCCTAAATTACAAATACATTTATTCCACATCTTCTCAGGACATTTTATGTGGTTTTATTGACTTTGTTTTTTCTGCCTTCAATTTTGTAAATTTTAGGTGAAGTAGGCTACTATGCAGTTACTATGTATATGTCATGGAGAGGGACTGAATACTTTATATCATTTTGTAAATGTAAAAGTTAAATTCTGTTCCACATGGGTTCATTTTCTGGTCCTGCTGAAGACATACTGTATTTTTTTCTTGCATCTTTTCCCTGTTGATATTCTCAACTAGAGGAACAATTCCTTTCTGTGAAAAGAGTTCAGCTACTTTATTTATCTGGCTGCATTTAAGGTTAAAAGGAATTAAGGACAAACACGGGAAAAATGCTATGGATATTCCAAACACTAGAAATGTTTGGAAAATTACATGAGTGGTAGAGAATTCATATTTTAACACACTGTTTTAGTCTTCATGATTAAAGTTTTCTTTTATCATATATGCCCATTTACGAAGGCTATAGTTGGAATATTAATTTCTCTTTAAAGTTTAAACAAGGAGCTAAGAATGTATTATTCTCTAATTCCACAGTAGGAATATTTAAATAATTGTATAAAGAAGAGCAGTAAGATAAAGTGATGTATTTTCAGGCTCTGGAGTGTGGGAGAAAGGTAAGGAACAGCATAGCCTCAAATATTACAATTAAAATAAATAAATAAATAAAAATAAATGGTCTAGTTGAGGCATCTGGCTAAGAAATGGGAAACTGTGAGTTCAAATTATGCCTTAGCCATGAAAGCCAGCTGAGTGACTTTGAGCCAGTCATTTTTCTCAGCCTAATCCACTTCACAGAGTTGTTATTGTTGGGAAAATAGGAGGAAGGTGAGTTGTTTGTTTCCTGCCTTTATTATTTTTACAAACAAACAAACAAACAAAGCAAGCTTGGGTTTCACCTTATCATCTCTCTGCTAGGCATCTGTTTCTAATTTTATGCCAGATTCTGGGATCCTATATTTTGGGCAATACATTTCAAGTGTCTAATTTGTAATTTATCTTGACAGTGCTGTGTCAGTAATGAGCTTTCACTTTAACCATCCTAGCAACAGGTTACATGGCCATGCCAAGAAGGAAGAAAAGAATGCAACTCTGAACTGACTTTCAAAGAAGATACACAATGTTCAGCATTCTCAACAGACTTTAAAGATCTTCAAACAGTGCCATATCCTGCATTTATTTAACAAGTAGAGGCTTTAATAGAACAGCAAGAAAATAATGTTTTTTTCCCAGAGTTGCTGCCACAGACTTTTTGCAAATACAAGCTTTTTAACGATGCATGACAAAAAAAAAAAAGATTAAACTTTCCCTTAAACTTCTGGCAGGTGATTTTTCTTGCTTCTTTCTCTTTTACTGAATATTTTTATTATTTATTTTTCAAGCTTTTTAATATGTTTACTATTTATTATTTTAACCAAATGTTTTTTATGTTTTTTCTTAATGTTTTTCAGCAGAGGTGCTTTTTGAAAAAGTTATTGCACATTATTTTTTATTCTTCATCTATCTAAATATTGGGGTGTGCTTTGGTGTGTTTCACATTTAGGTTATCTTTAATTGCCAATTGGAATTGGACTATAAAAGAGCTTAGATATTCTTTGAAGAGAAGATACATTTTGACTAAATGGGGTATTACAGCAGGCAAAATCTCCCTGTCCTCAGACTTTCCACAGCAAACATCACTAACTTCCCTGGGAGACATTATCTATGAAATAAAAACAATCTTAACTTGCTGTAATCATTCTAGGCAGCAGCCAAGCTTACTTCAACAATAACCACTATGTGATAAACACATTTCCTCATCTGACGTAATCCCCAAGGATCTAACACAAAGCTGAGCAAGCTGGAGTTTATTAACGTGGAACTTAAAGCTAAAATATTCATATAGCATTCTTATGGTGCCTTAGAGCTCTCTTCTTTCAGTGGAACTGCTTCAAATCCTATTCTAGATGGCATTCTATTATTTCTCTTCTTAAACTGTAAAGTAAACTTGGTTTTATTAGGTAAGAAATTACAGCGTATATATTTAAATCAAGATACACATCCTTGAAGACCAAGTGGAAATTTCAACTGGTCCAGAATGCAGCACCATGCATAGTAATGAAGACTCCTAGGTTTGCCCAGGCAACAACTTTGTTGTGCAAACTGCATTGGCTTCAATTCAAGCTGATGCTTCTTACCTTTAAAGCCTTATTTGACACAGAACTACATTATTTGTAGGGCCATCTTTCCCTAAAGACACCTACCCATCCTACCAGATCAGATGTGATGGGCATCTCCTAATCCCTTCCCCTAAATGTTGCCATAAGATGAGAGCTAGGAAAAGTGCCATTTCTGTGGCAGCCTCTGCCCTACAGAACATTCTTGCCCCATGAATGTCCCAAAGGTGTTTTTCAAAAGGCAACTGAATTTCTTGGCTTTTTTTCCCTTGAAAACATTTTGCTTCTCATCCAAGAAGCTTCTTCAGTTCTTGAAAAAGTGAGTATTGAAGAAGCTTCTTGGATGAGAAGTGAAACATTTTCAAGGGAAAAAAATAGCCAAGAACGTGCAGCTACCTTTGGAAAAGCATCTTTGGGATAACCATGACCTGGATGATTGTGAATCTCCATAACATTCTGCCCCATGAAATTCAGAGGTCCCTACCCCCCTAGCCTTCATAAATCATTGAAGATCTGGCTTTCTGCCAAGCCCTCAGCTAAGAATTTAATTGCTACCCCACTCCAAATGATGCAGGGCTGTTCATAGTATAACAAAAAAACTAAAATACAATACAATTCAGAAAAAAAACCCAACCAAGAACAAATAAGAAAACAGATAAAGAGTTGCAAATCAGGCCAACAACAACAGACAAAAGAGGCTCCTGGGTAATTTAGAATGCTATCAGGATGAAAGCTATATATGGGTGTATGCATATGAATGTACTGGTAGATCTCAATGACCACAATTAAGCTAAACAATTCTGTTGCTAAATGAAACATTTTGTTAAGTGAATTTTCCCCCATTTTATGACCTTTCTCGTCATGGTTGTTAAGTGAATTACTGCAGTTGTCATTTATTTATTTATTTATTTATTTATTTATTAAATTTATATACCTCATCTTGTTAAGTTAGTAACATGGTGATGAAGTGAATCTGGCTTCCCTATTGACTTTGCTTGTCAGAAAATCACAAAAGGTGATCAAATGACTCCAGGACATTCTTCATATGATAAGTATCATATGAACCAGTTGCCAAGCACCTGAATTTCAATCATATGACCATGCTGCAATGGTTGCGAGTGTGGAAAAAATATCATAAGTTTTTTTCCAGTTCCATTGTAACTTGAAGCAGTAAACAAACTGTTCTAAATTGAGGACTGCTTGTATATATAACACTTTCAAAATATTCCAAATTCCTACACATGATATATCAGTTGAATTATATAAAATATCTAATATTTTCAATGGTTTTTTTTTTACCAATGGATTATTGCAGTAGAGATAATAAGAGAACATACGTATCTCAGTGTTGACAGGTTGTGCTGTTAGAATTCTCTGAGTGAATGTTTTGGGTTGTAAACTTGTCATTATCATAGTAGGTAACATATTCAGTGCAGGAGATACTAAGAAGTAAGGCTCCTTATCTGGCTACATTTCTTATATCTTTATTTTTAAATACCTTTACTAATGAGAATTACACGTATTTCAAGGATTGCTTGTAATCACAAAAACCTTAGGCTTTAATTTAATTTGATTTTTATTGCATCATGATGCGGAAACAAGGTTCACCACTGAATTAATTTCATAAGCATGTAAGTAGAGGCAGCCTAATTTCTCTCTCTTGATGCTTCCCCACTCATTCAAATAAAACCTCTGTCTCATGGAAGCATTTACTGAAAGCAATTTGAGTTCTTCCCACTAACACTTTTTCTCCAAATGTCAGACCTTCCACACCTTAGGCTTTTAAGTAAAAACAATCCTTAACACTATCGGGTTGAGAAAGGTATGGTTTACTAGAAGGCAACTGAAATACAGTAGTGCAAAGCCAGAATTGAAATGTGCATGCCAAAACCCCAAGTGAAACCTTTCCCCACTTAAGTACTTCCTATTGCTGGTCCCCCACTGTCCAATCAATTTCAAAGAAGATGTTTTGGAAACGGCCGCTCTGATTGCAAGCAGGCTTACAGCTGCATTCTTCTCATCACAGAATGACCTTGAAATGCCGTCTTGGCAGGCACCTTTATTTTCTTAACTTTCACTCTCCCCCAAGTGCCCTCCCTCCCTCTCACCCTCCTCCCAGGGTTTATGGCAGACTGGTACGGAAACAATTGCAGAACGCAGGCATGAGGTGGCAGATCTCAAGCAATAGATTGGTACCACACCACTTCTTGCTTCACAGTCTTGTTCTGAAGGTTCAAAAACGCACTGAAGTCGTCAGCTGATCCAGAAAACCATGTTTATCTCTGTGCCTCAGTCTCAGAAGCTCTGGGAATAAAGGGTGAGGACCATGTACAACTGAGAGAGTCCAGGTTTTTTTCTGGAGCAGTGAGGCCCAAATGCTTTTCTGAGAGGGTCCTCAGTCTAACGTTTGAGCAAGGAGTTGGTGAAGACTATGGATGCTGTTTTTGCACAGTTGGCTTCTTGCCTACTTTTCCCCCAATGCCTCCACCTGAAGAACATCCATCCAAAGAGTGGCATTTGTTAAAGCAGATGTCCCTCTCAAATTCTTTCTAGGACATCTTTGGCTTTTCTTGTTGGAACTAGCTCATTAAATGACCTGAAATTTTTATAAGAATCTATCATGTTGTAATCTGGGTAAACATAATATCTTGTCTCATTTTATTGCACTGACCATATAATTGTTGAAAAGGAGAGCAAGAGCTGACAGTGTAGTGACTTCATACTCAGGTAATTAAGATCCCTACAACTCTGCTAATTTAGGAATATTGTTGTTGTTATTATTATTGACAGGGATAGTTTATACTGGATTCAGTAGAAGTGGTAAAGATATGATGATTACCCATCATCCATATTGGCTCATCAGAATTAAGAGAAAAGAAAAAGCAATTTCCTAAATATCATACTAATATTGCAAGAAGTAGTAAAAGGTGATATTACTTACCTTGAGTGAACTAGCACAGTTTCTGCAGTATTAGGCTAGGTTTTTAGTCTTGCAAAATTGAGTATACGAAGATTATTTATTTGTGATCAAAGAACCACACTGAATTTAAGGTCCATGAAAGCAATCCACACGAAAAGGGAGAAGTCATGGCCATCTATTCTATGGTATCCTTGAATTCCCTGTTGATAAGCAAATATAAAAATCAACCTGTTTTCTCTTTGTTTGCAAGAAACGTTATATTGCCTAAAGCCCTAAATGCTTTTAGGGGTAGAGCATTCTCCAATTTTCACACCAAACCTACCTTCATATTATATTAATTTAAAATAAAATTTACAAATGCTAGCAAGATGCTATCCTTTCAACAAACCCAACACCTATTCTATTTTCAGGAATCAGAATTTTTTTTTTTGTATTCTACAAAAAAAATATACAGCTTCAATCTTCCCATAGTAGCAATGATAAATGTTCTAATTTGACATAGCACATCAGAAATGTAGATACAATTTAACAATTCTCAGAACTAGGTATGTTGCAAATGATTTTTTCCAGCCTAAAACATAGGCTGTTTTCATACATCATGTCTATTATTTATTTTAATTATATTTTGAACAAATCATTATAGAATCGGGCTACCCAATTTGGGAAGCTAAAATCTAGACAGTAGTATATATAAAACTCTCACAATTATCCGGACTTTTATAATGCAGATCTGATAGCTTCCCACAGTGGTGTGGTTCACACAGTAAGAACCTAAACAACAGCCAGTATTTCCAACAGAAGATAAATCAGTTATATAAATGATTAACAACAACTCAACTTCAAAGAGTGGCAGGAAGAAAAAGCAATAAAGGTCAACCAACTCCTTTATGACTTCATTCTAATATGCAATAAAGTTTTTTATTTATCCATGTGTTTCATATTTCAGATTCTATCTAATATCCCGGAATTTCTGTTTAAGTTTTTTCAGGAAAACCGACAGACATCAAGTTAAACCATCATTTATAACATGCAAGCAACAAGACCTGGTTTCAATATCATGCTAAGACAAAATTAAACAAACAAAATTACAGTATAATGTGATTTGGGCATCTAGTCAAAGTATGATTTTATTTTATTATCTGTATAAGCACTCGTTTATTTAAAGAAATTAAACAAAGATTCCAACAATTCACGAAATGTTGATCACAAACAAACTTTAGAAATTTAAATTGAAAATTCATAGTCTGCTTTGCATAATTATAAATAAAATAAGCAAAATAACATTGAAAAGCTGCAATTCTAGAGAAGTTACATTTTAAAACATTAAAAATTTATGCAGATCCTTTACAGATTATTTACAATATTATCATAGTCAACAATGCATCAATTTTCTTGGAGGGCATATGCATATATTATACTATCACTCCAACAAAGTATTTTTTTAATTACATCAATCCTGATTAATCACAAAAAAGTAAAGGCTGTTTCCTACACTATACAAATGGAAACAATCACATTTGGCAGTATTCCTAATTAAATACAATAGAAAAAGGCATGCCCCATTCTATTTTGTTTGCATTAGTAACCAAGAAATCTTTGGAAATCTTTGCTTCAGTTAGATCAATAGGATGTGGAAGACTTTACCTGAATGCAGTTTTGATTTACCAAATTCAGTAACTAGGAAAGTACATGGTTTGAAGATAAATGCCTCACCTTGACAACCAACAAAGCAGTAATAAAAGCTGAATTCTAATCCTATTCTTCACGTTAAAGGAGGCTGAAATAATGTTGGCTCAATCTGATTCAAAAGGCAGAGCCCTCTTCTTATAAACAGGCAGGAATGTGTTATGTTACAGAGCTTCTTCCCAAGTGTATGCAAAATATTGCCTTAGGCCGTGCAAATGATCCTGGTTTCTGTTGCTGAATGATTTCATTCAAACAGAAAAAGCCCCACTATCCTAAGTTGCTAGGAAACAAGGAAGGAGTCCCTGACCTGAATTCTTAGTAGAATTTGATGTTGCCCAGGAAGCTTATGGTCTTCACAGTTCCTTGGAATTAGATATATAACTTTACACAATACATAGAAACCTCAAAAGCAAAATTGCTAAAATAGCTTGTGAAAAAAGATAAGGTTATTATTCAATTATACAACCCCTACAGAAAATACATTGTTTTCAAAGTGTAAAAGAGCGCCATTTTGTTTTATGGTTGTGCTTCTTTCCCCACCTAAATCTGTGATCAATAATTGCTTTGGGTTGAGGGCTGCTCTATAAACACAATTCCCTTTCCCCATATGTGCTGTTCTGTAGTCCTACCTCCACTTTCTCTGACACTCTCAACATTTCCCTTAATTGCACAACATTGACTTCATCCAGCCCTTAGCTCAAGCATCCAACCATCTTGAGTCATCAGTAAGGGTATTGGACTAAGGATTATTTTCTCCTTGAAACCAATACTATGTCAGTCCTACCCCTTGGTCCTTTAAATAAGAATGACTCTCAACTCCATTTGGTGTGAAAAGTTTACTTTACTAAAGGCCAAGTGGATTTCAGTATAGTAAACCTTGAACTAGTTCGCACACCAAATTTTCCCAGTTAACTTTCCACGTCCAGTTCCTCCCCAGTTCCCCCCTCTTGCTGGTCCCTTATTATCCAATTATATTTGAATAAATTGTTTTGGGAACTGTCTCTTCAATGGCTGGCTGGTTGGTGAGCCGTTGCATTCCATTCCCAGCATTTTGACCTTCAGCTGGTGTGTCTGGAAGATATGAATGGTGTATTAACCATTAAGCAAACTAAGCACGTGCTTAGGCACCAGGCCCAAAGGGGGCACCCCAAAGTTGAGAAAGAAAAAAGCTTGGCTTCGTTTGTATAGTATGTACAAAGGAGAGGGATACCAAGATTTGTCAGTGCTTAGGGCACCAATGAACCTTAATCTGCCACTGGATACAATGAGTAGTTAGCTTCCCTCTCTCCCAACCAGCTTCCTTGCATAGTTCATGGCAGACTGGCAGCTAGCAGATGCGAAGCTCAAGCATACGATGGCAGTTCTTACATTCTACTTCCCTCCTACCTTTGTAAATCCATTATCTTGGAAACAAGACCAGTTTATCTATTGCAAATGTGAGCAGAGTTGGGAAGGAATTCTTCTGGTCACTAGATAGACTTGACTCTAGCCATGTCTCTCCTACATTTGTCCTCTCTGTTAATATGTGTTTTCCTGAATTCTTTTAATACTTGTCACTTTCTCCCCAGGTTAACGGGACCCTGTTTCCTGAATGGAAATTAATTTATTCCCAAGCTTTCAAGAAGATAACGGAATGGAAAGCAAACCAGCAGTATTTCAAGAATAAAATATGTATCTACTATACTTTAAAATGGCATCCATAAGGATATTTATTTTTGATGCAACACCCCCACTTTTCCATGTGCACTTTCCAGAAAATGGAGAAAGATAAACTTAACTTTTGCTAGTTATTTGAAAGTTTCCCTGCATTTACCAGTTTCAGCTACAAATACTAGTCAATTTCTGCTATTCTGCTCTAAAGCACCTGTCTAATTATACAAGTGAATTTTAGCCATCTTTTATCTGAATGTCCAACTTCCTGTTGTGTCCAAGAATCCTGTGATTCTTGATTCACCACAGGGTTTATTATAAATTGTGATGCTGTATTCTTAAGACTTACTGTGGGTGTTTTAGCTTCTATACTGTATCATGTAAATTGCTAAGAGCAGCTTGGATTGCAGCAGGATATAAATAGAACAAATAAATGAAATAAATAAATAAATGATTATTGTACATTTGCCCTTTGTATTGCTTCTGGCTTGCTGATTACAAACGGCTGAATTGGCACAGGGAATGCTTCCTGCTTGTTCCACATCCTGTATGACACCTTACTATGGAGTCAAAAATATAATATATATTTTATTGACTGTTTACTAGTATGATTTGATAGGCCCTAGCTTATTATTATGTTTTTTAGTATAATATGATTGCTTATTTGTACCCTATGACTACTACTAAGTATTATATCTATGACTTTTGAAGTATGTATCTTTTCTTTGTATGAACATGGAGAGCATATGCACCAAAACAAATTCCTTGTGTATCCAATCACACTTGGCCAATAAAGAATTC
>JAOYMU010000010.1:26305046-26316912 GCA_025802295.1 Psammodynastes pulverulentus
CATTTTATGTGTTCATGGTTATGTTTATACTTATATGTATATCCAATGTATGTATGCTTGACAAAACAAATAAACAATAAACAAACAAACAAACAATCTGTTTCTAATCTGGTCTTCCTGCACTCCCTGCCATCATAACTGAGTCTATCTATCTTGCTGCTGGTCATCTTCTTCTCTTTCTTTTCACCTTTCCCAGCATTCTCTTGAGATGTCTTGCCTCCATGTAACGTGTACAAAGTAGGATAATTTAGGTTTGGTCACTTGAGCCTTTAGGTTGATTGTTATATAGGTAACAACCCAGAGTCATTGAACTCTGGGTTGTTACCTATATAAATGAGTGACTGGATATTGCCCATCTTTGCTATGTAGAAACTGCCTCTCTTGCTCAGTTATGAATCTGAAGGAATGTCATCTACAGGGACTCTTGCTTGAGCCTTCTAAATGATGGTTCCCCAATCTCTAGGACTATTCTCTCTCACACACACACTATTATATTATCAAAGAACTGTAAACAAGTCACTATACAAAAAGGCATTGGGGCTTACAGTAAAGAGCTTTCTTGCTGTTACACTTATACTACTGATTTTTATGTTTTAATTTTATGTTCTTATGTAAACTGCTAGAGTATTCAGAAATGGAGTGGCACATGAACCAAATAAATAAATTCTAGCCCCCTTATTACAGAGATAAAAACTGAGAGACATGCCAAAATTCCTTCTGAAATTGTTACCTACAATATTTGGAATAGAGTCCTAGGACCTAGAATATGGTCAATCTCTTGCTGGCCCAGCATTTAGACCAGGAGTGTCAAACTCGTGACGTCATGTTGTCGTCACGTGATGTATCACAACTTTTTCCCCCTTCATTAAACTGGGGGTAGGCATAGTCAGCATGTGATGCATCCGGCCCATGGGCCACAAGTTTGATACCCGTGACTTAGACTGACCTTGTTAAATGTATTTGCATCAGTTACATCGATTCAAAAAAATGTAAAATGAAAATTGTGTTGTAATGTAAAATATGTTCCACAAACTGCCAAAGTAATAAGTTAGTCCTGAGACTTCTGTAGAAACATGGATCATTAAAAAACTCCATTTCTGAAGCCTTTAACATAAAATATGTCAAAAACTCATACTGAACCCATATAGATGTTTATATTTTTATTTTAAAAAGTATTAATTTCAATTATTAATATGAATTAATATTAATCAGTTATTAAGATGAAAACTTGTATAATAACTAAAGTGTGACAAATATAATTTCCACCTGAGTATATATCACTAATAAATTATTGAGAAATCCCTTTGGAATCTAATGTAGACTGAGCTGTGTGGAGCATTAATTCCCAAGTGATAAAATGTAACTAGGCAACACTACCATTTCTACTCTACCCCATTGTGCCTGGAAAGAACCTCTTCACTGCCATAAGAAGAGTACTGAAAACTGACAGAGAAAGGCAAGTAAAGGTGAAATGTAACATAATGTGTTACTCCTCCTAAAATTATAATTATACAATCTATCATAGCTCTAGACCTGTTTTTCCATCTTACTATTTTTTAGAGCAGGAGTGGGGAACCATGGCCCCTCTATGAGCTGTGGATTTCAATTCCCAAAATTCCTGAGTGCTGGCTCAGGAATTCTGGGAGTTGAAGTTACAGGTCATAAAGGGGACATAGACGCTTACTTTAGAGAGAAAGGAACCATAATTTTTCTAACACAACTAGCTCAGAACAATAAATTATTAAGTAGGACATTGCAAAGAAGCGGTCCTTCTTGATAGCTTGAATGCCATTGATACAAATCTCTCACAAATTCACGCCATTTTTCACCAATCCAGTGGTGGTATGCTCCCAGTTCGCCCCTAATTGAATGAACTGGTAGCGCTGGTGAGCGGTAGCTCCGATGATCAGTGTTTGGGCGGTTTTAACCTGCTCGTGCTCTTGCCTGAGCTTTATCCACTCAGCTAAGTGACGCAGCAGAGCAGATTGCCGCACTAAAACAGCTGAGAGGCGCTTTAGCTGGGGCATGCATGCTGTCACCGAACTGGTAGGAGCGCTGGCAGGAAACCACTACTGAACCAATCCAATTACAGCTTAACATGTCATATGAATGTGCTCTGACTCCACTTATTGAAAAAAAACATTGATTAAAACAAAACTTTGCTCAGTGAGACATGTCCAATTAAGAGAATAGGGAATGAATAAACCTATCCCTAATGTATAATCAAAAATAAGTAAGAGGAGTTTCACTTAGGCTCATTAAACCTTTTTAGGTTGACTGGGATCAATAAATTCTGAAATGTGACCAGTATTGGGGTAATATTGTGCTCAGTAACAGGAACTGATAGCTAACTGGGGAGCAGGCTGTAGAGAGACAATTGGAAGAGATATTGATGGAGCTGCTAGAACTTACTGAACTCACGCAGCTCACTACATTTTATGTCATTAGTTTGTGGGTTAATTTGTCACATAAACTTAACTATGGGTTAGTGTGTTGTACAACACAATTATCCAAGACCAAATGACACACATTTTGAAATGGCACATGAAGCCTGGCACATGAGGAAGAAAATCTGTACTTAGGTTACATACTGTATATTAGACTAACCAACTTGAGAGAAAGGTTTTTGAATTTCCTACTACAGGTAGTCCTCAATGTATGACCACAATCGAGCCTCAAATTTCTGTTGCTATGCAAGATAGTTGTTAAGTGAGATTTGCCCTATTTTACAACCTTTCTTGCCACAATTGTTAAGTGAATCATTGCAGTTGTTAAGTTAGTAACATGGTTGTTAAGTGAATCTGCTTTCCCATTGACTTTGCTTGTTGGACGGTTGCAAAAGACGATCACATGACCTGGGACAGTGCAACCACGATAAATTTGAGTCACCTGCCAAGCATCCAAATTTTGGCCATGTGACCATGTGATGATGAAATAGGCATAGGTGTAAAAACGGTCATAAGTCATCTTTTTCAATGCCATTGTAACTTCGAACGGCCACTAAATGAATTGTTGTAAATCAAGGTATTCCTCATCAGGGAGACAGAACAAAAGCAACATTGGAAGTGCTAGGAAGACCCAGTAATTAAATTATATATTACAAGAATATTAGCTTAATGTTTTTCACTTATTGATATCCAGAAAAGGCAACTAGTATTCTGAATAAAGAATCAATTGCTGACCATTCAGTTCTGAAAATGCAAATACTATATCCACTTATCTACAACAACATTATTCTCTTATCTCAACCCAATATTCATCAAGCCTAGCTAAGAAACTGTAATACTGGTACATATAAAATAATTAAAAATACTTTATTTTAAGCTTTGTAAGCTGAATGTGGGTGCTTATTTTGCACTACTATTAAACTGTGGCTTTGTTGGTAACTTTTCAAGATTGTTACCTTTTAAAATAAAAAATAAAAAGACCTACTTGTTATCTAAAAAGTTTGTGATAACTTATAAATATCTTGTTTTCTACAAAAAGAGGGAAATATGATTGTTAAAAAGTATTTCTAAAATGTTTTTACTTACGAGTAACACATACAAGTAATCCTTACCACCACAATTGGGACTGGAATCCTGGTCATTGAGCAAAGCAATCATTAAATGAGACACTCACATGACCGCTTCACTCAGCGAAAGCAATTTTGACTCTCCTAATTGAAATTGTTAGGCAACTGCATAGATGGAGCAAAAGAGCTCCCTGCCAAAAGAGGCCAGGCAGCTTCCTTCTGTGAGTAAAGCAGTTGGCTGCAGAAATAAAGCTAGGATCTTGGGACATCCAACCTTGGTTTCTGCAGACCTTTGGAGGAGTCCCCCCCCCTCTATGCACGGAAGAGAACTTGTACATTGGGCTGGAGAAAGCCTGGATTTTCAGGATCCCCACACTGTTTCTCCAGTCCAGAACAGGGGCTCCTCTCCCTTCCATGCGGTCAATCCCAAAATTATTCCTCCAAGTCCAATCTAAGTTCTTTTGAATTACTTGTTGGCAGCAGCACTGAGGCCAGGGCTGAAGGAGAGGACTGGGGTCTTCAGCAATCTCAGGTAGCTGATATTGCCCCCAAACCTCTACTTCAGCCCCAATGCTGCTGCTGCCACTGAGAAATGCTGACTCAAACCCCACACTGCAGCCTGTGATGCCACCACCAATTGCCCCTACCATATTGTGTTCTACAGAATCTGCCACACCCAACTGACTTCCTCCATTTTTCTCCTGCTGCTGACAGGCATGCCCACGGCTTATGTGAGGCAGCTGATGGCCAAACCAGGCCTTCTTTCAGAAGCCACTTTGCACCATTCTCCAACCTGGCATCCCATTCACATGATCCTTTGAAAGCTTCATCCCACAAATCACTCATGTCATTCCAAAAAATTACATGATTCTGATCGCATGACCTTATGTGGCTGTAACTTCAGGCACAAATTTTAACTTTTAAGTCTATTTTTTCAGCACCATTAAAATTTTGAAGGAATGAATGGCCATAAATCAAAGACTGCCTATATTTAATCCCATCCCTTTCTGGAAGTTTTACCAGAGACACTGGCAAGATATATGTGGACAGATCAGTCTGTCTTTTTTATATCCATCTAGAGAATTAAAAGATTGTTGTTCTATTTGACCCTCTGTATACCAGTTTGCATCCTAAAAATGCAACTGATCTGTATCATCTCTAGCTGACCTTGCAAAATGTCAGTTAACTGATAACTTTAATTTCTAAATCTCTTCAGATCATGTAACATGTATTGAGAAAAATATCTTCAAAATTTCGACATGTATTGAAATGAATAAAATAATGAATGAAGATAGCCATTGTAGGTCTGCACATATATAGCCCAAGTCACAGGTTTGATTGGAAAATGGAAGAAAAACTTCATGGAAGGCAGCAATGGCAAATACTTCCTATACTATTGCCAAGGAAATACACAGAACATGTCCAATAAATATTCAAGAAGTGAGGTTGATTTGAAGGAATGCAGCATTTACTTTTTTACATCTCAACATGATTCAGGTAGTATTCAATTTATGATTGTAATGGACTCTGTCAATTATGGTAGTAAGTTGTGATAGTTGTAAACCAGGCTGTCATGTGACCAACTTGATTTTATGACCTTTTTTGCAGCAATTGTTAAGCAAATGCTGCAATTGTAAATTAGCCACTGCAGTTGCTAAGCAAACCTATTGCTTGCTTTGAGGCATTTTTGCTGAAAACTGGTTTTCAGCCTATTTTGGGCAAAAACCTCATAAATCACACTCATGTGACTATGGGATGCTGCAAATGGCTGTACAAGTGGGCCAGATGCTAATAGCCCAAAATATGATCACATTGCTTGCGGGGTAGGGGTGGGGGACAGACACCAGAACTTCAAAACTGGGTCTTAAGTATAGGAGATACATAACTTTTGGGGGGGTCTATTAGGTGACCTGTTGTCAGTTGTGGACTGTCTGTACCGATTTCCACCACAATGGTTTTAAAATATGTCACAGTGACTGATCGTACATCGAGGACTACTTGTTCCAGTTTCCATCATAATGGCTTTAAAATGGGTTATGACATAACATTAAAAAGCAGAAAGTATTCTATATCAGGGACTGCAAGAGATCTATTAGCCACTGCAAGAGATCTATTAGCCACTGCAAACTGGCGCAGCACACTTCTTACTGTCCTCTATGCCGAATCTGGTTTGGATAGTAGGAAGAATTGGATCTTTCAAACTGGCTTTTCACTTACAAGATAGCCAGGACAGAGATTTGACTGTGAAAGAAGGACCAGCCTAACTAATGACAGACAGTCATGGTTGGTGGGGTAGCATAGTACAGTGGGATCTGCTAGTTTACCCACTCCATTAAAACCTACCTCCTACTCAGGCCTAGTCCATCTTAAGAGGTGCAATGGGTGAATGTCTCCTCACTGGCTGGTGACATCTGGTAGGAGAGGGAGAAGCAAAGCCAGCTTGATCCACCAACCCTTTCTCTTAGCAAATCTGCACACAATACAGAACTGGCTCCACCTCATTTATGGCAGGTTAGGGATCTGCAACAGGGGCAGCTGTCCTTTTCTGCTGGTTCAAGGCAGGGCAGAGAACACTTTGAACTTTGAGGAACAGCCATGGGTTGGCTTCTAAAAACAAGAAAGTATCTCAATGCTACTACTTGACTAATTCCCATTTACACTAAGAAAACTTCCCCATCCACAGTTTCTTGAAGACTGCCTGAACGAAGAGCTCAAATAATAAACTAAGATTTATTTTGTGTTGTGATTCTGCTTGGTTAGGCTGAAACTCATGAATCCGCCCTAATCTTCTGGAAATTGAGCAGGTAAAGATGCGGGCACCCTCAGGCAACTCTTCCACAAAATGTCCTTTGCTCGATGAACCAGCTTCCTGCTTATTTCTTCCAACAAGTGAGTCTGCCCTCACCAGCAGAAGCCTGGCTCTACCTCCTGGGACTTCCTTCAGGGCAAACAAGCAGCGGATTAGGCGGCGCACAAGGAAACCGAAGAGCTTTGAAAGCGCAAGCTGGTGGCGGGGCTGGCCTGCTGGCTGGGCGCGCGCCGACGCTCCCGCCAGGTGCACCCCAACCCACGACGCCCCCCGTCTCAACTTCGGCAGCCTTGCCGCTCGACGACCGGCGCGGCACTCACCTTTCTGTCGGCCTGAGAGAGGCAAGAGATTGCCAGCGCGGAGGAGAGCCCCACAAAGCACCTTGACCGACAGCGAGAAGTAAGAGGCGGGGCGCAGCCCCGGGCGCTGCCAGGGGAGACGGGAGGAGGGAACGCAGGTCATTCACGAAGCAGCCCATTGGCATTCGCTGGGCGACTTCCCAGCTTGAGTCGAGAAGGAACTGGAGCTGGAGGCTCACTCTAATCGGCGCTCTCCTTCCTCGGACCGTTCCTGCCACCTTCCTAGCTGAAGCATTGGCAGGAAAGCGCCCGCCTTGAAATTGCAATCCTGTATTGGCTTATCTTGGAAAACTGCTGAATTCCTCAGGGTTTGTCTCCGAAGAAACGAGGACTCGGTTGATTACGGAAAAGAATGGTAAAAATGCGCCCCAGGTTTCGCTCCTGCATCGAAGTCTAATGTCTTCGGTCACAAAGCAGATTACTGTATGGCACAAACCTTCGGATATAATAAACCACTCAAATTCAGTGACGCTTAGTGGCAGTTAAGCCTTAAAGAATAGGATTCTTTGAAGGTTGGGAAAAACTTGGCCATAATGGACATGTTTGCAATGCTTGATGCAGGTAAAAGGAGGGTGTATTCTATATAAATGAGAACATTTAATAAGAGTAGTATTTTTAGAATAATTTTACTAGCCCCTTAATCCCTCTAAAGTCTAAACCATAGGGTAAATTGGTCCAGAATACCACCTTCCCAGCTTTTAACAAAATCAAAGGGCCATTGAAGGCATTAATGCACATCATTTCCATGGAAACCCATTTCCAGGGAAAAAGCTGTATTTCAAGCCTTTAACTCCAGCTTCCCAATCAGCCAAAATAATCATGTTCAATAATCATACAAGATTGTTTTGGAACATGGCCAGGAATGCCAATTTACAGTCAGCCAGTCAAATTGAAATCATCACTCATATAAAATTAGAGGAAATTGGTACTGCAAACATGAAATTGTTCTATGAAAATCAGAGACCATTAGTGATTGTTTTTTAAAAAGATAACTCACAGGATGTCAACTTGCTAATCAGTTAAGCTAACCAAATGTCACCAGTTTTGTGAAACTAAAGGAGACTAATGCTAGACATTTAATTTTTCCATGGCAATTAAGTTCTGCCACCCACTCCGAACAGATTGAAAAACTGTTCTGATCATCACTTCCCAACTAGTCAAAATAATAGGATTGACAAGAAATTGCATGAAATTTGGTGTTTTCTGATGCAGTGGGATATAAAATATCCAAAGGAACAAAATTCTCCTAGCCATTCTGGCCAAGGTACTGTAGATTAGATAGGTAGGTAGGTAGGTAGGTAGGTAGGTAGGTAGGTAGACAGACAATGAAAAATTACTCCCATTGATGTTTTGTGTCTTATTCTATCAAAGCTTCCTAGGTTGTCATGTCTTTCCATAGACTTTTTCCTAGACTAAATATTTAAGGCCTCCAACTGTTCTGCCTAAGTTTTATAATATTTTAGATGTGGACTAACCAATATAGGATAAACTATTATTTTTCTTTACCTTGACATTATACTTTTGTTGATGCAGTTTAGGGCATTTTTTGTAGCTACATCATATCATGAATTCATGTTCAAGTTGTGTTTTATTAAGAAATTTATTATTTTTTACTGATTTTAATAAGTCAAAGTATGAGTAAAGTGGATCTCTCCAATGTAAATAAAACTGAAGTTGTTTTAATGGAATAATGGAAATTCGATTGACAATGACATGAAAATGATGTCATAGTTCAGAAACACACAGTGGTTAAGGCATCAGGCTAGAAAGCAGGAGACTCTGAGTTCAAGTCCTGCTTTAGCCATGAAAGTCAACTGGATATCTTTAGGCCAGTCACTCTCTCTCCGAGTCCACAGTTGTTGTGGGGAAAAGAGGAGGAGGATATGCTTTACATAAAATATATGTATGAGTTTTGCCAACTCTCTCATCCATAACAGCCTATCAAACTCTATTTACTTAGATTCCCTAAACTGTAGGAGTAATTGAGTCAGTGTGGTTATCCAGAAATCAGCACACTCGTTGTTGTTTGTTCATTCTCAGAAGGAGAAAATGGGGTAAAAACCACTGACTTTGTCATCAGGTTTTTAAAACAAAATAATTCAAGAACTGAATGGTTGTGTAAAACTGATTTTGTCTATCAGTTTCTCAAAATGTTAAATAATTTAGCAAATGTGCAACCAAGATACAACAAATAAATGAAGAATAAGAAGCCTTTTAATTTTTCCATTTAATATATTTCTTTGATGGTGTGCAGTTCAATTTTCATTTCAAAACAACTTTTTGATAATAAAAATTATTTTACAAAACAATAATTGCTTTTATTGTAATGACCCAAATAAAATATTTGTGTATGTAGGCTTCTTCAGTTAATAAGCACTCTGAACATTATCCTTTACCAATTGGATTAAAGCAACTGTTTTAATAAACCTTGAGTTTGGTTTGGCATGTATTGGTATTTTTATAATGGATGTTAATTTTTTCCATATCTTCTTCAATTAGAAGTCCTTTGAAATAGAATCCCTGTGAAAGAAGAAAGAAATTTTGTATTTTATTCAGTGGTGATTGTCCATTCCTTTCAGACACAAATACACATAACACTATATATTTTTTTCATTCTTGAATTATAAGATACATTCTTTTTTTGGATAACAGTTATGGTGTCTGTGGAAAAGCATGCCCTATTTTATTGATGATCTAAAAAGCATGTTTGATCTATACAGTTCTATAACTGATAGTCCCTCTAAAACCAAGAAAAATAACTTACAAAAACAATCAATAATTTTGTGGTAAGGAAAACTGAAAGGAAGCAAAAGATCAAGAATGACATGAAGGGATCTAAATATCATTGAATGAGTTCATATGAATAAATAGCATCTTCAGAAGCCATCTGCTGGCATCAGAATAATGAAATCAGCATTGCAACAATAATATGTGACATCATGACGAACATACAAAAAGGTGGGAGCTTGGTGTATAACAGTGCTTTCGTTAGTCTGACACCGCCCCCTCTCCCCACCCCAGCTTTTCCATAGATGCCACTGATATGGTTTGCTTGGCATGAACCTCATGGTTGGTTAGGGTTTAAGGCTTAGCTTGAAAAGAACCCAGCCAACTGTTTATTAACTCGTGATTAAGCAAACCATCATATAGAACCAATCACTGTCCTGAAATAGTTCAGAACAAAAGAAAAAAATTAAAATTAGAATTCTCTTTGCAGTTTTTAACACTTGAGATTTTATGAGCCATCTTGGGCACACTTTTGCAGAACAGCAACAAAAAAATAAAATAATGGACTTCATTTCTAATTTAAGGATGTCCCTGAAACATGATAAAGAGAAGATCTATACCTGAATAACAGTGTGAGAAATGAGATATATTTTTAAGACATTTTCTTACCCATCCAAAGATCTATCCAGAGACCTGTCAGGAGACCAGTGCCGGCAACGTTCAGGTGATGTTGATCTTATTGTAGAAGTTAAATGGTATGAAGCTGTACGACTCTGCCGGCGAAGTTCTTGGACTGCACGTTCCCTAATTTTTTTTCCAAAAAAAGTATTTAAATAAGAGTACTTAACGCACATATTTTCCTAAGTCCAGCAGCTACTGTCTCTTAAAAATCTCAGAGGAATGTTTTTAACTTTTGATTTTTAAAAGGGACACAAATCAATTTTTTTCTAATTTTGGAAATAAGGACAGCACATAAAGGTCAGAGAGTAACTGATTCAATAAAAAATATTTTAAGCAAAATATAGAAGATCAGACATTTGCATGGAATTCAGAGAGAATTGGACAATGGAATTCTATCAGTGCCTATTTCAAATGTAGGCCAAAGTTCCAGCTTTCTATGGAATTTCTCTGGAGTTATTCTTTAAATTGTTTCCTTCTATTTAGTATAGTGTTAGTCTTACTGGTTACAAACAAAGGTCAGGAGAAAGTAATACAATATTTTTGCCAGTCTCCACAGCAGCATATTTTTCCCCCCCAAAAACACTTACATGTAACGAGACTGCCAAAAATCTATTTTTATTTTTTACAACTATTGTCTCCTCAGGACTCTGGCTCATTTATATGGTGAACACTGCCTATTTCCAAAACATTCTTTCCTCCATATTAGTCTCACTTTTGACAGTGACTTTTATTTTATTTTATTTTTTATTTATTTTATTTATTTCAGCCTACTCAATATAAGGATAAATACATGCAACAACGGGAGAAGGTAATGGGAAAAGAAGCTCAAGAGATCTTAAGGAAGATTACATTAAAATACAATTAGAAACAAGATTATGTTAAAAGAAAATATGGATGTAGTTTCAATAAGAAGATAAAAGATAAGAAAGAAAAAGATGTCAATGTGACTAAACAAAAAACTTAGCAAAGAACCGAAATAAAAAAAGATACATACAAGAAATGAAAACAGAACTAGATCACAAAGGAAAACTTTGTGGTAACCCAGAAATACAAAACTGATGTCAGGAAAACAAAAGGTGATATTTTATTGATTGGATTTATATGGCCACCCATCTTAGAGGGCCGACTCTGGGCAGCTCTCAATATTAAAAACAAGAACATATACAAAACATATATAAAAACCATAACAACCAGAAACAAATTACAAAACCACAATCCAATACAACATAACCAAGCAAGGGGCTCAAAACCCCCAAATCCCATAGCCATTCAATTTTGCTAGGGTTGTTCTGAAACCTGTTGCAACCTGTCCAGGTACCCACAGCCTCCAGGAACTATAATTCCACCACATCGCTCAGATGACCTAAAGGAGATATGCAAAGCTAGATATAATCAGCATACTGATAGTACCTCATCCAAAACTGCTGACTTTCCCCAATGGCTTTATGAAGATGCTAAACTGGAAATGAAATGCACCAAGCTCTGAACAGTGAGGTCTAGCAATAGCTTCTTGAGGAAGGGGTGAACTTAGGAAACTAAAATACAAAGGGAAAGGAATGAGATAGTACCTGGTTTGCTAATAGCAAGCACACGAATAGTATTAGAATAAGACCCAAAAGAAAGGCCTTCTGCGTGGTGGCTCCCTCTCTCTGGAACATCATTCCCTCAGAGATCAGAATAGCTCCACTCTAGCACTCTTCCGGAAGGCACTAAAGAGCTGGTTCTGCTAGCGGGCCTGGGGAACCCAGAGTGGGACAGAGCACATTAAATGGCTCG
>JAOYMU010000010.1:26317012-26327681 GCA_025802295.1 Psammodynastes pulverulentus
TGATTCTTTTTGTTAGTTTTTATTGTTTTAAATGTTTTATTGTTTTATTATTTTAAAAAAAAATTATTCTGTAAGCCACCTCGAGTCGCCTTGGGCGAATAGGCGGCAATATAAATTCAATAAATGAATAAAATAAAATAAATACTACAGGTAGTCCCCACTTACCAACCACAAATGGGACTATCAACTCCATTGCTACACAGCATGTAGCAAATATCATATGACTACACCAAATTATGACATTAGTTTTGGCTGCAGTCATTAAGTGAATTGCTGTGAATTGTTAAATTCAATGTCATAAGATCACAACTTACAATTTCCTACTGGCTTCCCCAATGATTTTGCTTGTCAGAAGCCACTTGTGGAAGGTTGCAAATTGTAATCACATGACTGTGGGACACTGTGACCATTGTAAATGTGAATTGCTGCCAAATGCCTAAACCGTGATCATGTGAACACCGGGATACTGCAACAGCTGCAATTTTGCAGACCCGTCATAAGTTTCCTTTTTCAGCACTATCATAACTTTGAAGCATTGTTGAATAGGTATTTGGTAAGTGGGGATTACGTGTTTGATTGCAAATAAATGAAGTGCCAGTATGTTAACTGAAAAGACAGCACATGGAATTCTAGGCTGCATCAACAGATCTATAATTTCCAAATGTATAGATAGTAATTGCTGCATCTGTTTTGCTCCTGTTAGGCCATCACCTCAAGTATTGTATCTGTCTGTCTGTCTGTCTGTCTGTCTAGTTATTAAATTTATTTGTTGCCTATCTCACCACAAGGCGATTTCTGAACACTATCTTCAAAAAAAATCAGAAAAATTGGATTGCGTTAGAAGGACAACAATGATCAGAGGACTAGAAACTTGGTAATACAAAGAAATATTGAAATACTTGGGTATTTTTAGCCTTGAAAAAAGATGACTGGGTAATATGACCACATTCTTCAAATACACAGGAGGTGAAAACCTGATTTCTTTTGTTCCAGTACAGAATGATAGGGTGGATGAGGAATTTCATTTGGGTTTTATTCAGAACCAGGGTGAATATCATTGGAAAATCTGAGTTTGAGATTAAGAATACAGGAAAGTATTATTTTAAGTCAATTATCTAGCTTATTACCTGTTACCTGTTCTGGAGTCAGTCAGGATCACTTTTTTCTTCATCATTCTGTGTTTAAACCCAAGCCCAGAACTGAAATACACCTGTGTCATATAGCTATGTTTCTCTCACTGCTAAATTTAATGCAGTAGACAGCTTCATATGCTTATTCGATATTGGCTATAGGGGTAAGTAACCCATATTCTACAGATCATATGCAGCCCTCAGCAAGGCATCTGTTCCAACAATATGGGACTATGCCATTAAATTCAGTGACAAATGATCAACGCTTGACAACATAGATTTTAAAGGTTGTTGTCTTCCAACCTGAAGCAAAGAAGGAACTGCCCTATGGAAGCTTATCATTCCAATTTTTTTCTCTTACAATCTCAAGAAATAACCTGAAATCATACCACCAGCATTCAGTTATTTGTCACTGAATTTTGGCAGCATGATTTTGAATTTGGTTTGAACTATAAACATTTGAAATAGGGTCTGTTTTCCTTCAAGTGGATTCCTGCATTACTTTCTATTCTTAAAACTCCCCAAAGTATTAAAAAAATTAAATCATGGGAATTTTACATGGCAGAAAGTGCATTTAAGGACAATCAAGTTTCATTAAGGGAAAACCTGCCTGTAAAACTTCATGATACATCCCAATAAATTACCTGCACCCAATAAATAAATAAATTGGTAGAAACATTGTATATATCCAAACAGTGAAACTACAGGTAGTCCTTAACATAACCCTATAATTAGAGCTGGAATTTTGGTCACTGAGCAAAGTGGTCATTAAGCAAGACAGCCACATGACTGTTTCACTCAATAACTGTAATCCTGGCTCTCCCTATTGTGGTAGTTAAGCAGTTGTGAGAGTCATTAACTGGAGCGCAGGGTGCCTTGGGGGGTGGAAGAGGCTTGTGCCCACTGGTGTGCAGAAATCTGCCTGAGACCTCCAGGTTCAAGCTTTCTCCCCACCACACCACATCCAGGAGGCCCAAATCCTTTCTCTGTTGCTGTATACCCACGAACATTTAACTCTGTAGCTACTGACAGATGTGTCCAACCAATATGAGGTGTGGCCTTCCTACTGAGGCCAACTCACACCATCCTGCAAATGGGCCCTATTCTTGTAATAGTTCATGAAGGCTAGAAAACTAGCAAACATGACTAGCCTTCAGAACAAGAAAGTTATCAAGTGTGATTAGCTTTCAGAAGAATTTTGCTAGTTTTCTAGCCAGAAAGCTAGCAAATGTGGCTAGTCATCAGAAAGATTATGTTAGGAAGGCTAGAAAGCTACTGAATGCCATCATTCTTCTGAAATCACATTTTCCATGTGATTTGGATAAAGCCTTCCAAACCATCACCAAAAAAAAGTCTGCTTGCAGGATGGCAGTGAGAAAGCCTCATCAGCAGGATATGCCTACCAGCAGCTGCAGAAAGATGCAAAGGTAAGTGGATTCTGGCATGATGGAGTGGGAATAACTGGGCAGGAAGCAGGCCAAGGCCTCCAAAGCCAAGGCAGTTTTGTGGGTGCTGGTAGCCCAGGTTAGGGCTGAGATGGAGGGAGAGACAGGCAAGTAGGGCAATTTCAATGCCCCTCTGGTCAATTGTAAGGACAAGCAGTTTACCAATGTTCAAATATTGATCACATGACAGCAAGGGTGCTACAACAGGGGTCATCATTCTTCATTTAGCATCATCATAATTTCTAACAGACATTGAATAAATGGCTGTAAATTAAGGATTATCTGTAGGATGAAATTGTCTATTGTGTAATTTTAATAATTAAGCATAAATTACATATACACTATATCTATTAAAACAGCCAAACAAAGAATTAATATAACACAGCAATTTAAATTTAGAATATGTAAAATCAATAACAGAAGTTGATTTTGATAACAAATCTATGATAGATTGTATTATATTTAAAAAACAACACACACAATGTATGTACAAGCAAATAGGTTTGAGATTTTAGTCTGCCTAAAAATGGATCTAGAGATAGCATGTGTATGTGAGGGATAGGGTGATGGACTACAGTAAAGCAGCAGGTTCCCAGAAAGAACGCAGCATATTCCAAGTGGGGTGGTGGTGGTGCGACAAGACACCGTGCAATCCAGAGCTCGATTATGAAAAGAGATTTAGGATAGCCATTCCCAGGGTATCTCCATATCCATAGATTAGGATGGATAGATTTAGTCTGGCAAGATTCTGTCTATATAGTGTTAACAAATAAAGAACTGAATTTTGACTGGATTGTTTTATGTCAGTCTTGAGCTAGGCCTGACAATCTGCTTAGTAGCAGTCAACATTTGCTCAACTCATCCCCATACCAACAAAAACAGAATAAATAATTTTTCTCCACAATTTACATAAGAGAAAGTTATTTGACCAAATTACTCCTCTTTACCCTTTCTTTCAATATCTTGTCCCATGTTTGTGGTTCCTAATTCTGTTTTAGAAATTACACAGTGGGTTAGGGAGTTAAGCTATTTTAGATTGCGGAGGTCACACTAATACAATAAATATACCTAAAGATGGGCCAACAGTTAGCACTTTTATACTTCCAGATCAACAATGTACGTTTGAGTTTGGACTTTTATTTGCCTATATACTATATTTACTTCTGAAAGTGTTTTTAGTAACTCAATTAGTCAGACATACTAATTTCCCTAAATCTGCAGTTTTCAGAATATTTTCCTGGGTGATAAATTTTGAGGCAAGTTAAAGTGATCAATTTTATTGAATTTCCTTCAACTCTGGAAGTATTAGGGCAATAACTGAGTTTATAGTTAATTCTAGGTTATTTCTCTCAGCAGACTGCTAATTGAAGGAAAATTAGGAATGATGCATTTTGTTTACTTTTTATAAATAATTGGATTTTGTAATGAAATAAGCAATGAAATGATTCAACCATCATTCTTTGAATAAGTCTGCAAAAGATATTTTCAAGTTTTTATGAAAAAATCATTAATCTACAAATCTTTTTTATTTTTCTATTAAAAATAATTATAAATACCCATAAGGTTTAAATGTAGTACTTGCTAATTATAAAATAAAATCTGACTTATTTCAAACTGGTAAATAATCTGATTTATATATGTGGGGTGCAATCAAGTGGAAGTTTATTCCCAATTAAATCATGAAATAATAGAAGTAAATAATAGTACTTGTTCCCTGGCAAGCATGCTCCAATGCTGAATTTTAGTTCTAATGGATATAAATTAGTAACATTATTTAATGACTTTAGTCCTGGGTTTTTCTAGATTAGTGCAAATGTATATTATTTAATTGGGAGAAACAGATGTAAATGATTAAAAATGTGGTCACACACTTGCCTTTCAAAGCGTTCTGTGCCCAACTGTCTTTTGGTGATATCTAACTCAGATTCCAGTTGAGTAATTGTGTTTTTGATCTGTGAAAAATCTCGACTCTGGATAGCGCTATAAAGGACAAAGTTGTCACTTAAACTGAAAAGATGTAACTAGTCAAATATAATAAAATAAAGAATAGGATTAGTTTTTCAAGAACAGCTTCCAATATATTTGATATAAAAATAGTTGGATAAGCATCCAGAAAGAAAATAGAAACAATTATATATTTGTGCTGTGTCAAAAGGCATTAAATACCTGTGTTAAAATTTTCTAGTTTTACTGAACAAAAACGTTTTCATAAGGTACAAAGTGTTTTAAAAATTCTAATATATATTTTATTCCCATGAGATAGATACTGTTTTGCCTAATATTTAGTTTCCCTAGTAAGTTTCAAGTAACTTTTAAATAAACTATCTTCCACTCTAATAAAGGGTCTCCTAAAGAAGGTAAAAATGGGGAGATTAACAAAAATATAATAGCAATTTTTAATTTGTGAAAATCAAATGTTGTTTTCACTGGTTACTCACATTTTGTTTTCTGCCAAAGTAAGTTGCTCTTTAAGAAGATGTATTTCAGAATCCTTCTCTTGACTTATCATTTGAGATTGATACTCTTTTTCTCGATTGGATGTTAACAAAGTTTCCAAATTTTTAATTGAGATTCTTTCATTGTTGAGTTGCTTTCTCAGAAGTTCTATTTCTGAGTGAGAAGATTCCCATTCATTCTGAAGCTGAAAGCCAAAATAATGAACGTTCTTGTTTTCTTTAATATGTAGCGTATTAAAAATTGGTAGATTACATTGTAAATTGAAAATGAAATGCTTCCCCCCCCCAAATGTCATCTTTTCAGCTTTTCTTCTTTAATGTAAAAAAACTGAAGCCCTCTCTTTGCTAAGAACTTATAATGGTATTCTCTAAAGAGTATAGTAATGTTTCTTAATGTGTAAAAATAAATGGATTTTACTTATGATGTTAATCCAAAACTAAACAAATTATTGGGTTCTTGGTATTCTTTGAGCTTGGCTGTTTTCCTGCAGACATCTTATCACAAAATGTAATACTGTAACATCACTGATACATGGAAGTGGAGTTTGCTTGTGGCTCATAGATAAGTAGTTTGCCTTGCCAGTTTGGAAGTGGTTTCCTTTACAACCGGTGTAAACAAATGACACTGAACACTATCACAAATAATAATTTAAAAGTGAAGTCTTTTAATGTTTTGATTCAAGCCTTTTCCCAATTTGATACTATTGTAAGATGTGAACTGAAGCTCCATAGAGTTCCAGTTTACATACACACTAAGTTATGCAAGCAGAATATAATCTATAATTTCCTTTTATATGCTGGAAAATACTTTAGCCCTTAGTGAGGAATCTTATACTGTGGTACATTCTATCCTATACAAAATATATCAGAACCCTCTGAATAAATTTAGAGTATTTAAATCAAGATGGATTACCTAAAAACCACATGGAGCTCCCACGTCCATTTTAATAACCACAGGATTTTAATATCAACTACTAAAGTGGATGTCAAAATCAGAAGACTGGTAGTACTTTTTCAGATTAACATGAACTATGACTCACTTTGTCGGATGCACAAAGTGACAGAGAGGCCAAACTTCACACAAAAGATTTAATGGTGACAGATTTAACTTCAGGATTGCATCATTATCATGCTTGAAAAGCTCAGAGCTTCCCTAAACCCTTTTAAAATTAAGCATGATCCTATTGAACATGAAAACAATTGCTTGCCTTGGCTTAATTTAAAGTTCATTTGCAGTTATTTCTCTTTTTGAAATGAACCAGTCATATTTGTTATTCAGCTGAAGTATTTTTAAAAATCTGTATCAGGAGTTTTGAAAAAAATATGAAAAAAAATATTTAGCACAAACAAATAGAAAAGATGGTTAAAAAAAAAATCTCATTCATCCTCCAAATTTTGTCATCCATCTTCTTCATAGCCCAAAAGAATGAATGATTGATTCGTATATACCAAATCTATTATGAATGACAATATTTTATTGTTTTAAAGAAAAAGCACAAGTTTAAGTATCTCTCAAGAATCAGTGTAGAATGAGATAGCATTAACAAGGTTCTAGATTTGGGACTTCAATCATACAGTCAAACATGCCTTTTTGACTTTTTTTGAACTATACCTGCAGAGATTCCTATGTCCATATCCAGAGATTCCTAAATCCATATCCAGGATTCAGTTTCTCAGATGAGCACAGATTGTACTTACTTTTTCTTAGCAGCTTATATTCAGACCATGTAGTGTACAATGTATTCTTCCTACACAACAATCATGGCACCAGAGTTCATGAAAAGCAGTAATATTTGGCAATGTTTTCTCCTGCTATCTTTGATGTTTAAAAATTAAACAAGCTCCCAAATAGAGATATTAGAACAGAAGACTACATTTGTCAAATAGATGTGCTTAAGTGAGCTCACATGCATTGACAGGAGAGCAACAGCTGTTGTTGATTTCCAGCACCTGATAATATAGCTACCTATGATTTAGGAAATAACAAAAAAGACTGCGAAGTTCAGATTTGAAGACTAAAAGGTGCTTAAGAATATGCAAGAGTGGGAATAGACTACACATGAACAAATGCATAATATAATTGTAAATTTTCCTGGAATCATATAGCTATACCCTACTGAATCCTTGGATCACAGAGCAAAATTGACAAACACACTCATACCCACAGACATACAGACCTCATTTGAAGGTATGGTATTTTACAAAATTCTTATATTTTATATTTTAACCTTCTTAACAGATCCTATGAATCAAGAGATATGAGAATATACTTCCTGTGATAGACAATTTCCAGCCCAGGTGACTCTAAGAAAAATCTGACATGTAAAGAATTTTCCATGTACAGCAAGAATTTAATTCAAGCATTAGGAAAATATGTACAAATTTTCAGCTTTAATGTTTGCTCTCTATAAATCAAGCCGAAATTATATTATACCTACTCTTTCTACTTCCTTTGTTGTGTTCTTTAGTTGCCGGCTTAATAACTCATTGCTAGTGTCCAGTTTAATGCACAGTTCCCGAGCAGAAGTCAAATCTGAGAGTATAGAAACCTTTTCCAGGTGGACTTTCTCAAGTTTCTCCTCCATTTTCACCAGAGACTTACCTAAAGTAGAAATCTGTGACTTACAGGCTTTTTCAGATGTTAAATGCTGCCCCAAAAAAGAAAGGCCAATTAACATTTATGTAATAAAAAAACAGTAAAAATATATTCAAGAAAAAAAATAATTTTACTTAATAATATTTTATGTTTATATAAATAAATAAATATGTTTCTGTTTTATGTTAATTTTGAAATATTCTAGTCAATAAAATAAAGTATTCTAAATATGTCAACAAAAACTAAACATACCAACATTTGTTTTCATATGTTTTGCATATATATACACTGTTAAGAGTCTTTATAGCATTAGCAGACCAATCCAGAATTCCATGTGAAGTTCATTGCATACTGAAAGTATCATATGGTGTAAATTTCAATGTAATTGTTTTTACAGCCACAAAGGAAGTCTTGATAAAATAGAGAACCGTGTGAATCCTGAAGAATTTGTGCCAGAATGTAGAAACCAAATGGAAATGATATGTTTTTCAAAATACAGTAAAATTGTTTATTTTACAGAACACAAGAAGTTAAGAATTAATTCAGAAGGAATTGTTTTTTAAAATCTTACTTTGGGATTGCAAATTCAATTTTAGAGACAAAAAGATTATTCAGTGAACAACACATGCATACTGTTTCCAAACAGCCAAACTAAGCATTGGAGATATTTTACAATATCCCATATCTACTCTCTGAAAAGATGAATTCAGGCTCAGTTGAAAGTCTATGAATCATAATTACTAGAGACAAACATTAATGCCTTTCCAGTCCTATAATCCAATCTTAAACTTTCTTAAGAAAGATCAGAATGTTTTAAAGCCAAGTGCACCAAATGGTCAATACCTTTCCCTTAAAATAAACATCCATTTTGAAAGTTCCTGCTGCAATCTGATCATAAATGCAGAGCATCACAAGACAAAACATTCCTTTAACTCCTTACTCATGTGGGAGGTGAAGAATAAGTATTACAAACACCATTTTAAAAAATCTAAGAGCTGCAATACAGGCATGAAATATAAAATTTTTCCCTACAAGCTCTGTGGGCATGGCTTGCTGGGCGTGGCTTGGTGGTCATGTGACTGGGTGGATGGGCATGGCCAAGTCGACATCAGCCATGACCCAATGCATTTTAAATCGAATTTTTTAAAAAACAAATTAAAAATAAGAATACATACATTCTAAATGTTTGTTTGTTATTTTTTAATCTTAAGAAATCAACAAAATTATTAAAACTTTAGTACAAGTTTTTCTTTATTAAAGGAAAAAATGTTCCAATTAAATCAAGGATCTTCAAACTTGGCAAGTCCAAGACTGGTGGATTTCAACTCCCAGAACTCCTGAGCTAACATGACTGGAGGAGGAATTCTGGGAGTTGAAGTGCACAAGTCTCAAAGCTGTCAAGCCTGAAGACCCCATAGTTCAGGGGGGGGGGGTAAAAGTTCCAGGGGGTTGTTAAGACCAGGAGGGCTGCAGCAGAAAAAAAGGTCAGGGCCAAACGAGCAATTATGTGGCCTCCAGCGTTCCACATCTGCTTGTGCCCGGCCTGGAGGCAGCGCCGGCAGCAGCAGCGCCAATCCTCCGTTTGACACCCTCCCCCTTAGTTAGCCCCACATGGTTGAAAAAGAAACTACCGTAGATGGCTATGTAACACAGGGTGACCGGCATGGAAAGCAACCTGCTGGGAAAAGCTGTCCAAAAACTAGAGGCAGTTGCCAAGGTGGTGGCAGGGGCTGGAACAGCGGGAGGCACCGGGCTCACGTTTGCAGCATGTTTGACTCTTGCAAGAGGTGCTGCTTGAACTGGAGACTGAGGGTGACCTGCTTTTTTTCCTCCTTCAGCCTCTTCCTTGGGACACCTGCCGGGCCTCTAACCTCCACTAACCCTAGTGCACCCTCCCTCCACAAACCAGCTCCTGATGGCAGCTTTGGGGGGGGGGGCAGAGGGACTGGCTAGAGCTAAGTGTTTACCTTTATTTCAGGTCAGCAGGAAAGGGTCGACCTGACTGCGTGGCCAGAAGACTATATATATAGGGCGTGGGCCTGAGCAAGTGACCGGTGACCAGGTCCAGGAGGTTGGCGTGGGGCGTGGGTTTATAGGGGCTCTGTGAACTCATTCACATGGGCCCTAGTACCTCTAATGAGGTCGCGCAAAGTAATAAGATTTCACCACTGCTGCGCTACTAACTAGCCATTGAAAGAAAATGAGAGAGACAGAGAGACAAATAGAGACAAAGACAGATTATAAGAGGAAGCTTTTAAAACCTACTTGTCCAATTGCTATTTCATGCGATTCTGCTTGCTCTTTCAGTCTATGGTTCTCAGATTCTACACTGAGAAGTTCTATCTGGATGGAGTTATAATCTTTTTCCATTTGATGCAACTTTGATTCCCATCTGTCTGCCTGTTCACGGATCATGTGGAGGTTTTCCAAAAGATCTTCATTATCTTTCTCCTAAAGTACAAATTTTGATTTATTTTTGAGACTTAAGTTAGTTTACCATGTGATTACTACAAGTAATCCTCAACTTACAATAGTTTGTTTAATGACTTGTCGGTATATAACAAATTATGAGCTGGGATAGCCATAACAAGTCAGCCAATGGGAACTGTTTGGTGACTAAGAAACCGCACCTGTTGTGAGCCATGTCAGACGGCTCGGAGTCTGGGCGTGGCTTAGCGCAGGGTCTGCAATCTTAAACACTCAAAGAGCCACTTGGGCCATTTCCCACAGAAAAAAAAAACGGGAGCCACAAAACCTGGGTAGGTGTGGCCAACTCGATGTCGCTCCCACCCAGTCACATGACCCCCTAGCCATGCCTACCTTGTCAAAAAACCCTTCTCCTGCTCTCTCTCTGTCCCTCCCCCCTCTCTCCCCCTCTGTATCTGTCTCTCTCTCTCCCTGTCTGTATCTCTCCCCACTTTTTCGATATTTCTCCCCTTCTCTCCCCCTCTCCCTATCTTACCCCTTTCTCCCCTTCTCTGTATCTTTGTATCTGTCTCTGTCCCTCCCGCTCTTCCCCCTCTATCTCTCTCTCCCGCTCTC
>JAOYMU010000010.1:26334048-26347308 GCA_025802295.1 Psammodynastes pulverulentus
ACAAAAGGAGATTTCTTCCAACAACCGGTTCTCCAAACTGCTTAGAAAGTTAACAACCGGTTCTCGCGAATAGATGCAAACCTGTTGAACCCCACCACCAGTGGAAACCCAATGATATGTCTTTATTTACAGCTTTGTTTTAAACCTTACTTTTCTCCTGGAATTCAAAATCAGATACATAACACAGTATTTCTTCCCATTTTTTCTCACAACAAAAATCCTGTGAATTTATAAATGGCTTAAATGTCATCCATTGACCTTGTATGTTTGATGAGGGACTTGAATTTCAATCTTCCTTATCCTAATCTCTTACCTTAGCTATCAGAATTCATTGACCAATTTGGATAAATAAAACATTGGTAAATAGTTGCTAAGGTACTAGACTAGAAATCAAGAGGCTGTGAATTCTAGTCCTCCTTTCTGCATGAAACCCAAGTGGATAACTTTAGGGCAGTCACTCTCTCTCTCTCAACCCAACCCATCTCACAGAATTGTTGTGGGGAAAATAGGAGTTGAGGAACATAAATACAGAATTTTTCGGATTATAAGACGCACTGGATAATAAGACGCACGTTGGGTTAGAGGAGGAAAACAAGAAAAATAGGGTTTTTTGCTTCAGTGCGTCCAGTTTTTGCCCTCCCTGGTGTCCAGAAGCACTCTACAGGCCAAAAACAGGCCTGTTTTTGGCCTCCCAAAGCCTCTGTGTGTCCTGTTTTTGCCCTCGACCTCCCTGATGCCAGGGAGGGCAAAAATGGGACCCTCGGACGCCTCAAAGGGATGGGTACAAGAAGATCCAGAGATACTCTGAAATGGGGTTCTGGTAGCTTCTGCCCTTTGCGATTGTGGTGACATGCAGACAACAACATGTATATCTGTCCTTTGTCCTGATCAGTGCTCACTTGAGGACCTCATGGCAGTGAGACAGAACACAATTAATGTTGCTAGTTTCTGGCCAAGATTTGTTTAACTTGTATATATTTTAATATTGTATTTTATATTTTAAATTTTCTATTTTATAATGTGCCTTATTTTCATTGTGATGCTTCTGACACAAATGAACAAATAGACCTTTTACCTGATTTTCCTGCTTAAAGGCACAAAGCTGTTCCTTTAGTTTTGAATTTTCCCTAATTAATATATCTTTCTCTCTGCCAGTCTGATTAAGCTCACTATTGGCATCATCTAACATTTGGTGTAGTCTGCCAATATCTTGTTCATACTTGCATAATGCTTCAGTTGAATGCCTATATAATAATGAAAAAAACACAAAATTTTCACATAAAATATTAGCAAAAAAGGACTGACATAAAATCTCTTCATAATATCAATTCTACATGGATAAGAATATAACAATTGTAAATACTGTCAGCGTTCCGATAAAACTCTCCATTCCCATTCGGCCCTAAGAAACAAAGTTCATCCAAGTAAGAATTTATTAGAGAAGTCATATTGGCACATCTGGAAAAACCCATATCTGATAGTTCTGGGTTTTCCCTCCCCAAGAGAAATCAAAGATCCATCCCCTACACCCATCATCCATCATATGGCCCAATCAACTATCGTCCCAACTGGAGCCATTCCTCTAAACACTCCCCTCCAGGTGCAGGGTATCATGTTCTTGACTTCATGTGAAGAATGTTGTTGACCCTAATCTTTCACCTCTCTATAAAATCCCCCCTCCCAAATTCCCAAGCACTAAATGTGGCAGCCTCGAAGCTTCTGAGTAAATATGACTTCCAAGGCTGACAAATACAATGTCACACTTCTTCCATAATAGAAAGACTATAATTTAAAACAATTGTTTAAAACTGGCTTCTATTTACAGTTTTAAAAAAACCATGACACTTCAAATCCCTCTCTATAGTCAGGAATCAAAAATTACTTAAAGATGATAAATATAGAATAAAGTTATTAAATAATAATTCTAGCATTGTACATTGAGCTAATCCAAACATTTACGTGGAAAATCTAAATTTAGAATTCTGAATCTTACTTTGATGAATGTTCCATGTCAGAAAGAATACCTTTCAGATCTGAAATTGTCTTCTCCTTGAAAATAAATTAAAATTTCTCTTTAGTTAGTAAAAAGAATTGAATGAAACGAAAACCCAGATGTTTCTTTTAATTAAAACATTTTTCATAACACTTATAAGATGAAGAGTGCAATAACATGTAGATTTACACAGCACATATTATGGACTTAATAAATTAGAATCATATGTAGCTGATTTGAAAAGAACAAAAATTATTTCAAACAGAACCAGATTCAAGAAGTACTGTCATTTACAATTCAGTAAAACATGGCATTTATCACATAGTTAGCTGCCATATCCAGACTCTTAAAAAATAATGTAGAAAGGGGAAATCTGGATCAACATCTTATCACAGAGAAGTTTTTAATCCTTCATCTTTTGATATAGTCCCAAACAAATCAAAACCTTGGATCTCTTATTTGTCCCCTATGTATAATAGTTCAAGCTGAACAGAAAAAATCTTCAAATTCAATTCTTCTGTCCTCCAAAATTGTTTAGTACTACAGAATGCCATCTGAACTCATTCTAAGTTAGATTATTGCCAAAAAAACATATTTGTATAGGTCATGGAAAGGACTCATATAAGGACTCACACAAGGAACAATCTTTATCTATCTAATTGGTTCAAAGAATAATTCCCAATAATTGTTGATGAGATACAACCTAGCTCGATATGCACATGGGATAAGCCCAGTATGTATTTCAAGCCCAACATTAAAATCATAAGCAAAGTTATTTGGGAGTTGTTTATACAGAAATTATTGGTTATTATTTTGTAGAAATACAACATATACCAGACATACTGTTAAATAATACAAATTAATACATAGATATTGTAAAACCTAAATAGTTGGGATATTGCTAGATTGACTTAACAGATATCAGCAATTTTAGTACTTTTAAAAAAAAATTGAAGTTAGAAACAAAATCTGAAACAGTGTTTTGGTGTCAGTCTTGCATCCAGACAGAAAATACACCCACATGGACTAATTATGCTTATTAGAACATCATATTAAGAGAATCTTGTAACTCTGAAAGCATATTTCTCATTTGTCATCTTACAAACCCAAGAAATTAGGAAGGGAGCCTTCTAAGACATTTGCTGTGCCTGTATTCCTTCTGCCAGCTAAGCTGCCTTTATCTGGCCACTTTCCTGGCTGTGGATTTTTGCATTGTCTCCGAAGGTCATTCCATCATACCATTACACTTTGTCAAATTCATATAATTAGCAATATATTTTCTTGATTAAACAAAAAAAGTTTACAAAAAGGAACATTCCATAGATCAGCTGATTCTGATGCTCCATGCCAAGAGTCAGACATATATGTTTTCAGGTTTTTTGACTCATATACTGTATAGAGTGAAATAGGATTGCTATGTTTCAGATATAAACGGAAATACAGTTATTCTGATAGAAGTGGTTTGAATGAATTTAAGTTCAGGGGAGGCTTCCTTGGGACAACATATAAAAGTATCAGCTAAAGAGATGCAGATGATGAAGAAAAGGCTATGTACCATGAATATTGAATGGTCAAGTGGATCAGTGGGATATACCGAACTGAACATCAATAACAACTGAGAGTAACTGGAAGAAAAGTCCTGAAAAGATTGGGCACCGATAATCCAGTGGGATTTGCAGAATTGCGACATCAATGTTTGTTGAGTATAGGTAAAGGAGAGAGAAGCACTGCAACGTTAAGTGCAGCAACAGCACAGACGTCATTTGAAGAAAGAAGTGGAGGGAAATGACATTGGCCTTGCCCTTCTCGCTCTGCAAAATCTCTCCAGATTTTGTTTCATCTGAAACCTTAAACAGCCAAAACATTATAGTTTTGTTTCTGTTGAACAGCAGATAACTGGAAATTGATTGGCAGGACATGCAGAAGGTGATGGGTTTTTTTCACCTGGAACAAAACCTGAGTTCTATTTTGGGCACAGCCACTGAGAACACCTACATTTAGAATAATCTTTAGCCTTGAAGTTGTAGTATATAAATATTTTAGGTATTTTCAACTACAGAGATAATAATTTTAAACTAATCTTCAACTTTTGGATGTTTTCCAATAGTACAATAACTAACCAGTTTTATTTTACATTTACTGAGTACAAATAGTATTATACCACGTGTTGCATAAAAACTAGAAATTCCTGGCCATAAGAATGGTCATTTTTTAAAAATGAGAAAAAAAACTATTTAAGAAAAGGTATACCATTTTTAATACATCCTGATGTTCTGGGATTTAAGAGAATTTTTAAATGTGTATATAATTTACATATAAATATATATTTTTCAATAATCCTAAAAGTCAGCAATAATCAGAATGTGATATCATAAACTTGCATTTTAAATCAGCAGTATTCAAATATAATTGTTCCAATTTCTATTATCACTGTGTTGACACAATACTCAGTTTTAAAAAATGAGTTATATGTTTTATTTTGACTGATCTACTGATAATATACAGTATGCTTTGAAAAACGGTTCTCTAAAAATAAAGTTCTCTGGATAATTCACAAAACTATGAACATACAAAAAACAGTATTAATCAAAACTACAGAGGCATTCATATATTTAAACTTACTTTAATGGCCAAACTTTCTTCAAATGTAAGAATTTTTTCTCTTTTATCTTCTAGAAGGTCTTGCAAAGAATCTTTTTCTGCTTCCAACTCTGTTATTGTATCATTAAGAGTACAAATATGTCCTTGTTGTTCCAGGCTTTCTTTTGAAAGTTGTTCTGAAAATAAAATAATAAAGCAATTTATCAATCAATTTAATATAACAGGCTGATCAAGCAAAGTTCAGAAGCATACATTACACCTGAGATGGGGGTCATCAAGATGGTTTCTATGCCCGCAGTGAAAGAATTCAATCACATGGTTGCCATTTTGAATTTTTTTGACATTTCCCATTCCCCTAGGAATGCTTCTGTAGAAAACCAAAATTTTTGTGTGAAAGCTAAGGTTTGGTGGTATGGGCAGTCCTCAATTTATGACCATTCAGTCAGCAACTGTTTGAAATTACAACTGTACTTACCAGGGCTTTTCTTCGGTGCCGAAAGGTGCCGGAACGCGCCCCCCGTCGCGCGCTAAAAAACCCCGGAAGTGATAGCGCGCGATTGGTCGAGACGCGTCACGTGACGCGGACTCGGAAAAGGTGCCGGAACGCAGTACCGCTGAGTTCCGGCCGAAAAAAAGCTCTGGTACTTACAATCTATGCTCAAAGTTACAGGCAATGCAGCACTCCCGTCACACAATCAAAATTCAGGCACTTGGCCGTCCACCTGTATTTACCACTGCAAATACAACTCCACCCCATCTATCTCCTCTACCAATCTATGCATAACCCTATGCCGTTTCAGCCAACTACCACTATCCCCAGACCTCTACCCTTGTAGCACCTTTGCCAGTGAGAAGTACTTCCTCAAGCCCCACACCCCTGGCCTTTGTCACCTTATACTGTTCTCAAGCTGCGTATCCCATCAACTGCAAGTGCCATACCTTCTTTAAGCTGGCTTCATGTTCTTTCCCCAAGCAATGTCACATTCGTTTTGTAAGCTGTCCTCCTGTTTCTTTTGCAAGATGGTATCCCATTCTCACAATTCTTTAGAACCCTTTTTGTTTTCCTCAGGTCTTGCAAGAATGAGACATCAGCTTGAGAATGGCAGGAGACTCATTTTTGTGCATGATTTGGAGAATGCCGCTTCTGAAACATTGAGCTTTCCAAAACATCGTTCAGTATGTTTTCTAAGCCCAATTCAAAATGCTGATTATCATTTATATACTTCTGGTTCAACCTTTCTAAGGAGCTGCCTGCTGCTATATATTTCTGATTTCCATAAAAGTAAATTTGCTCTCAAAAGGCTTGTGGATTCTTTCCCACTAGCTACCTTGCAATAGATAAATATTTTGTTTACATGTTTAAATCCAGAAAGAACAACTGATAGAGATTGGTCACTTTCCATTAGCATTTCATAGCATCATCTAGATTTGACCATTCTTGTGCTAGATTATCTCCAACGAGGACAAACTTTGTAATATCACTGGATCATGCTAGTAAGTCACTAATTGGCCATTGACTTGTTGCTAAGTTAAAACAATTTGGTAGAAACATGCATCAAATATCCTTAATGCTTAAGAAGATATAAAGTATATATGATCCAGCATGTATCTCGCAATGGCTACGCTTGCCTGCCAGTTTGGTGGAACCTTCTGGTAGGCTACACTAGATGAACTATACTGGCAGCAGACCCACAGATACCATTAATCAAATGAAAAAACAAGATGATAGAAAGCATGCATTTGTTGCCATAGTAATGACAATACTTCATTTTCTTCACCAAAGTAAGATATTGTTAATCTCTTCTTTACAAATACCCACACCTTAATCAAACTACAGATGTTGCTGAATTTAAATCCCACCAGTCCAAACAACAGGAGCTGGATTTTGGCAGGATCTGCTGGGAAATCTATAGGCAATTATTCTTAAAACTACCAGGCACCAGTGAACAGATTGGAGGATTATTTCAGAGCTGTTTAATGAGAGAAGAACAGAAATCTAAACTTGAGAAAAGACAACAGTGGCTCAGAAGATGATTTAATTCTTTGCCCAACAGAAATCAGAACAATCATGGAAACAATTAGGTTAGCAGTTTTAAAAACTTGGAATATCCAATTTATAAATGCAAATTTTTGATATTGTTCATTACTGAATAAAAGGAACTATTAAAAAAATATTTTTATTAAAATTACGTGAAAATTACTATTCAAATACACATACTTCTTAGAATCTACTGTGAGAATCATTCAATCTAAACATATATTATATGACATATATTATATGATATTTTTATAAGGACATATTATAAATAAGTTGCTTTGGCAACCACTTTTGGCTAAAATGTGGGAACAGATAAATAAGTAAATAATAAAAATCAAAGCACTTTTACAGTAAAAGTAGCTCTATTGAAAAGTCTCCTCTTACCATAGGAAAATCATAAAAGAAATTAAATGAAAAACAAGTATTTATTTTAATAAAATTGTATTTATTTAGTTTTTACATCACTAATTTGTGTTCTTTTAGAAAAATTATGACATGAGATGACATGAGGAAAGAGCATCAGCACGTGTTATTAGTTCAGTCTTCTGAATTGTACGTTTGTTAATAGCTAATTATGTACACTTTTCTGGTGTTTTCATCAATAGAATCTAAGCAACTAATAAAATTAGTATATAACATCTGCAACAAAATGATAAATCTTAACAAAATAAATAAACATAATCCAACATTTAATAACAGTAATAACAACAACCATCATACATCTCCAAGGAGAATTGGAGACTGGCTGATAGTTACCCAACACTGCTGAATCCAAGGCTAGCTCCTTGTGGATCTGACACCTCTACCTCCCATCAGTCTTTCACCATGGCCTGGAGCTAACTTACTCTCTGGTAACTTGTACTAGTCAGATGGAGCAAGAACCAAGCCTACCAATGACAGAGCTCATCTCACCAACAACTCAGGATCAATTTTTTCCCCTGTGACAACATAAGATATTGCCCCTATCAATTTTTTACCCAGATAGCTTCCTACTTCAAATGAGAGTGATGAAGATAATCAACTAACATATTTCAGTAGCAACTTAATAATTCTTTAACAATGTTTTAATAATATGCTGAATGTTTTATGATGTTATTATTAATTTATTGTGTTTAATTTGATGTCTTATTTTTACTGTGAGGCATTTCTGTACCATTTTTTGATATAAAATTAAGGCATCCATCCATACAATGAATTAATAAAAGAGTTATTTCAAGAGTTTTAAAGCAAAATTCTTAATAAATGAATTTGCAATTCATATATAATAAAAGGGACATGTTTAAAGCTAAAAGCAAGTTTTATTTAAAGATGTTATTTAAACATACCAATTTTTTCATCCAAACACATAATTTTTTCTTGAATAAGCTGTAATTCATGTTTTTTCTTTGAAAGTTGTCGTTCTGCTTCTGTAAAGTTATGTTCTATCTTTTCATTCAGTATGCTGAAAATTAACAAGGCATTTAAATTAATCTTTGTACCCAAATGAGCAGTACCCATAAAAACTTAGTGATAATGACTATATCATTGCTTACAACAGAATAGTTTCAGACATAAGATACTTTAGTGGTTTACAGCATCATTCAGACATTGCTGTTGTAAAGTATTAATAATATATTCAGGTTATCTGCTATCAGAATGGTAACTGGATGATGCTATAAATTGATAGTGTATATTGCAACAAATGTCTAAAAGAGAGTCATCCTTAATATTCAAGTCAGGCACCTATATATTTAGAACTACAGTATTAAATTAGCTCCCACTATTAACAAAATGTAAAATACATACATTATCACATTTTTAGATAAAAAAAATTAAGCTAAGAACTGTTTGCATCTAAGCCTAAATTAAATGAATAACATTTGTACATCATTGTTTAAATCTATTTTCTTTACCTTAGTGAAGCATTAGTTGCTTTCTGTCTGTTAAGTTCACTTTCAGAATCTGATGCCCTTCTTGCCAATATTTTCATCTCCCTTTCTATAGACTCAATAGCATCCTTCAACAGTGCTATTTTCGATAATTGTTCTAATCGTTCATTGTCAAGCTGATAAAGAACCATTAAGAATTACAGTTATTTCACTTTCATCTGATTACTTCAAATTTTGCATTCCCAATTTTCTATAGAACAAAAAGTCTTTTTCTGGAGTAAGTAAATTTCCTCTAAAAGCAGTCTTCCTATTAAAATTGCAGTATGCTTTTATGATAAATATAGGGGACCAATATTTATCTTAGAAAAAGATCCTTCCATTGAATTACTATAGGCTACTATGGGTAGAATATTTAGCCAATTATTCTGCTGGCAGTTTCGACAACAGTGTGAGTATTGTTCTAGCACTTGTTCCTTAATTTCCCCATCAGTTGTAAATGATGATATCTAGAGAGGTAGAACTTCACATCCAAGAGTTGAAAAAGAGTACTCCAAAGATCTGCTGTGAATTGTGGATTTCTGTCAGAAATCAAATGATTATCCAAGCTATCATTCTGTAAAACTTGTTGAAATCACATACAGACAGACTCAGAAAGCAAGCCATGACAAGGAATAAAATAGGCTGATGGTATGCAGATTTTTCATATAAGGTAGGTCATTATAAAGTCCAAACAAACTATTCAAAGTCCCTTATGTGTAGGGAAGAGGTTTGGCATGGCAATATATAAGCCACAGAAAAGAAGATAAGGACTTTTGGGCTAGTCCCATGACAGGAATTGCAATATTTCTTTCCTCAATTCAGTCATTCCAGCATAGTTCTGTCTGTTCTCAGGAAAAGGGGGGCGAGGTGTAATGTCAATAGATTCACTAAAATAATCTAAGCCTGCAAATAATACTATTTTTGTTAAACACAGCTTCCAAAGTTTCACTAGAGTGGAGGCAAACTTTTTAGGACAGGATGGAAGCTGAGGGAAAGGTTCCAATTCTGAAAGGCTTCCTTAGTGGTCAATAGCTCCTTGCTAAAAACACTAGCTTATCTCCAATAATAGTAACTGCTGATAAAGTTCATGCAGGGGAGAAAACTACCCCAAATCTCTTGATCGTTTTTTTACAAACACAATTGCAAGGTGAAATCAAAGCTGCACACAAAAGAGAAGGGAAGTATGACAAAGAATAGAAGAAGTGAGTGCCTCTTGGAGATGAAGAAAGTTTGTTGAGCTTCAGAATTTCACTTAAAGGAATTGCCTTTCTGGTAGGATGCTCAATACGTGAGCTGCAGAATTAGGAACAAATATATAATCCATATACTGCCAAGACCAAGAGGTTCTTTCCAGTCTGAACTACATTATCCACAAGTTCAACCACACAACAATAATCAATGGTAGCTAAATGTTTACACCTCTTTCATACAAATACAAGTTTTTGAATGTTTACATAGCTGCCAAGTCTAGCCTGAGAATTGCTCTCATATTTTAATGTTAGTCTTGACCCCTGATGATTGCCTAGATAAATACATATATTTTTCTTGGCAATGTCTTTGGAAGTGGTTTGCCATGTCTTAAGGCTGAAAGTGAGTGGCCTAATCAGTTTCCATGCCTAAGGCAAGAGTAGAACTTGGGCCCATCCCCACTCCTAGTCCAGTGCCTGAAATATTAGAACAAACTGGCTTAAAGCTCTTGTCATAATTAACAAAGTTGTACAAAAAGGTATTTCAATATATCTTATCAAGTTGTTATATTCATACATTTTAGCTACTGATAAATGTCAACATTTATCAATATATTTCAAGATTTTTCTTACGCTTTGAATATTTATTTCCAGTTCTTCAATTCTCTGTTCCAAGTGAGCTTTTTCATTCAACGCAGTGTCTTGAGCAATCTATATCAAACAAAAATCATTATTTTTCAGGGTCCCAAATTTTAGTAGTAGAATATGGTATAACATGCATGTACTATTTAAATGAGCTTGGATAAAAAGTCAAACCTTTAACCTCTCTCTCAAGCTATCACGTTCAGCAGCCATCCTTCGAAAATCAGAAATGGCTGCATCCCTTTCTGTTTCCACACGTCTCAAAACAGCCTGAACAGTCACTGCAGTTGTAGAAGCTTTAGGGATTTTCATAAGTTCTTTTCTTTGTTGATTTACTTCTTCCTGTGCCTAATGTTTAAAATTAATATTGAGGCATGAATCTATTTGTGCTAAGTATTTATTGAATATTTAACTTATTAGAGATAATTGATTTTTTTCTTCAATAACAGTATTAGAACAACTTCAGCCATAACAAGGACTAGCAAGTTTAGGAGATGCAGGGAGAAATGCACCAATAACTCTGTTCTTCAGCATTATCTGTTCCCTTCTAGGATATATAACCTAGGGCATCTGCTGATTGTGTTCAACATACATTAGGCAATTACATAAATTCAAAATATATGTATGTGTGAATATATATAATATATACATTTTAATATAATAAAATGAGATAAAATGTAAGTTTAATAAAAGATAACTATAAAGACTTGGACTGCATGATCTATTGTTTGCTACAAGAAAGATATAAATTGATTTCCCTAAAACCAGGGAAAGCAGCATTAGTCTTAATATTTGTGTACGTATTGCAAGCTATCCCTCTAACTTTCTCTTGGCATAGGAAGTGCTTACAGCAATTTTTCTAACTGGTTTTATTCCTCATACTCAAAACCCAAAGGATAAAGGATGTATGTATAACATAGATCTACAGTATCAGTGAGTTACAATAAATAATGAAACCTGTATTCCACTGTGGAAAAAGTTGCTAAATAAAACAAACCAATTATCTTAAAAAACATTTTATGTATTAAATTTTTATCTTATTAGGGTTTCTGCATAAGATCATAGGAAAAAGATAACTTCTGTGAATTTATTATTATTCACTGTATCTTTTACTTTTCAAATTGATGAATCATTTCCTTATCAGCAATGCATGAAGTACTATACATCCTCAGATAAGACAAATATGGAAGTAAAGCTCTAAAACAGTGGGTCTCAACCTTTCGAAAGCCTCGACCCCTTAATACAGTTCCTCATCTTGTGGTGACCCCCAATCATTTTTGTTGTTACGTCATACTTGCTGGCTTGCGCAGCCTCCTCCCGCGCTGGCCAATGGAGAGCGAGAGTGAGTGTCGGAGGCCAATGGCGAGGCACGGGGGCGGGATACGGCCCGCGCGGCGCCAAAATGGGGAGCACGTGGGATGCCTGGCGACCCCTGGGAAAGGCCGATCGACCCCCAGAGGAGTCGCGACCCCCAGGTTGAGAACCGCTGCTCTAAAAGAAGCAATATAATTTACAAAACTTGTTTCCTTTAAACAAAAAAGATATCAAATCATCAAGACTAGAAGAAACTGTTTTAAACTGTTAAAACAGTTTAACAAGTTGATTAAAATATAAAGCTACAGAGATATCTTCAGACAGGGATTCCAAAATGTAGGAAAAGTTATCAACAATTCCAACTTATAATACTATCTATCTTAGGGGAAGGCAATACCTATTAGGCTATTTGAGATTATCCTAAATACTCAGAAGACATTTTATAATATATTGGAACTTATATAATATCTTGTAATATATCAAAAATTGTTTTTACCAAAATGCTTTATCGAAAAATTACCTGATCATAAAGACAAACAGCTTTATCTCTTTCTGCCATGAGAACTTTGATATTCCCCTGGAGTTCTGTTATATGACGTTGGTATTTTTCCAGCATTGTCTTAAACTCATCACGCTCCATCAAAATTTGTAAATGTTCTTTCTCACAGTGATTTCCCTAAATGTTTAATGGAGATAAAATGCCCATTTTCAAATATCTTAAATTTATTGCAAGATTCTATATTAACATTTTGAAATTATTTCTTTTTTGAGAAGGGAGAACTCTACATAAATTTTTAATTTGCAAAATAAAACTATTTGAACATTTTTATTATTTTCATGATGTTATTATTTTACCATAAGTAAGCATATGCTTTAAATGGATTATTTGAAATATATGTTAGTTCTTATTTATCATAAAGGAAAAATGAGCAAATGTCATGTATTTCTTCCAGTTCCCATTAGCACAATAATTCTCTTGCTAAGGCATCACAAATGAATCCTTGCAATACAAGCAACAATGGTTAAAAAGAATAGGTGAGTTCTAACAGGTAAGTAGGATAGCTAAATTTTGTATATACTGGGATGGAAACTGGAAGCTAAGCAGTGTCTGATATGGCTATGCCATCAGAGAATCCCATAGTTATACAATAAATTGAAGAAGTAAGTTTAAAAATTATGTCTCAGAAGAAGGCAGTGACAAACCATATCAATGGTGTTGCCAAGAAAATTATACACCAAAATTCAAGTCAGCTTGAAGACTTTACATTATTATATAAATTCATTGGAGAATAAGATCTGTTTAATTTTGAAATCTTATAACTTCAATATCATTAAGCAATCAAAATTAAATGCATACATTCTGTATTTTCAGAAAATGAAAATATATACCTGCTTTGGGGAGGAAATCTTTGAAATAGAACAAGACAGGCTGCGCTTAGGACTTGTACTTCGATACATCTTCTTCAACTTTTCTGTTTCAGATTTATAATAATCTTTCTCGTCTTCTATTGTTTTTACAAAATTGTTGAACTTTTCGTCTGACTTTTCAACATCCAGGGCTGCCTTTTATGTGCATGT
>JAOYMU010000010.1:26393123-26406188 GCA_025802295.1 Psammodynastes pulverulentus
GCTGACAAGTTTGCCCACCCCTGGTCTGAACTGATCAGTTTGCCTTTGTTTCTGATGTACTTTCCAGGCTACTAAATCCATACTTAAGCCATTATTTTATTTCACCTAGTTTCTTGCTAATTAATACATCCTCTTTGTAACTTTCTCATCTGCAGAGGTAACTGGTACAGTATTTAAAAAAAATGACTCACTCTACCTTAATCCCAAATTTGACCCTTGCTGTAGTCTCTTCAGCCACATGGAACCCAATTACTAACCAGTATCCATGCCAGTAAATAATACATTGTGATAAAAAAGGAGGAAACCTAGTTTAAACATGGAAAGCTAAATGCAACTTTAAACTTCATCTCTGATATCTGGGATGAAATGAAGGCAATAGCTAGAGGGTAAGATGTTTAAAAATGATTATTTGGGCATCTTTGTGCTGTGATTGTGAAGATCAGCCCTGGAAATCATTAATAACTGATTTTACTTATTGCATTGATTAATAATGAGAGTTTAACTTGTTTTAGGTATTTCAACCACAACCTGGTGATCATGAAAAATATGGTGGTAATCCAGAAGAGCCTCATAAACTACATCTTATCACCAGGATCAGAAGTGGAAGAAGGCGTCCTTATTGGGAGAAAGAATTACTTGAAGAGCTTGGATTAACAAAAGTATGTAACTAATTTACAGTGTTCAGAGATTTTTTTCCCCCACCTCTAATACTCCTGCATAAATTTCACTTGTATGAATTGTTTATTCAGAAGTTGTGCTTGTGGAGTTAATAATTTGGACAAAATGGTTGTCTATGACTGAATTTTGAGATATTTGGCCACATAGTAAAATAACTTGTAGCTGGAACAGCACCATGTCACAACAAATTATAATACTGACTAAATATATGAGTTCATTTTCATTGTAAGGCAGAAGGTTGGTATCAAAAGGAAAAGAGAATATTGATTTGCAATTGCCTATTGGTTCCAAATAAGCACAGTGTTTACTTGGGAACAGCATGGAAACAATCTGCTTCTAATTCTTTTTTTTTTTTTAATTTCCAGTGTAGCCTATAGTCCTGTTAACTTCTTTGTTGATAAACGAAAATATTTATAGCTCAGGGTTGAACTGTGGGGTCCTTGGTGATCTCTGAGCTTGATTGCTTTCCTGCAGATATTTCATTACCAAACTAGGTAACATCATCAGTGCTATACAATCCTTACAGTTTCCCCCAAATCCAACCTTGCATAGCTTCCAGGCTCTGATTAGATATTGGCACCCACTGAGCTCAACATTAGCTACTTCTAAGTAAACTTGTTATTTTGAGCTGCTTAAGGCAAATTTTGCATCAGGCTGGGTGATTTTGGCCCCTTGTAGCAGTTTGGAAATAACAGTAAATTATACTAAAATTAGATCCATCTGCAATTCTTTCCAATTCACTCACTTTGCACCTGACATTTGGAGTTTCACTCCGTGATGGAGATGTGGTATCGTTTTGCTCAGGGCTGCATGCATGCCACCACCTATCACCCGATGTGTTTTTAACAGCAGGATCCTTTCAGCACTCTTTAATTTTTTGAGAGAGACAAAGGGAGAAAGAGAAAAGAGAGGGAGGGAGGGGGAGAGAAAGAGATGAGAGAGAGAGAGAGGGAGGGAGGGAGAGAGGGAGAAAGAAATGAGAGATGAGAGAGAGATATGAGAGAGAAAGAGAGAAACAGAGAGAGATATCAGTTTCCCAGAGGAAAAAAAATACTGGGAGCCCCAAAACCTGGGTAGGCGTGGCTGGGGGGGTCATGTGACTGAGTGAGAATGACATCAAGTTGGCCACGCCCACCCAGGTTTTGTGGCTCCCAGTGTTTTATTTTCTGTTGGAAATGGTCCAAATGGTTCTTTGAGTGCTTAAGGTTGCAGATCCCTGCTCTAGGGCTACCAACTATGGTCTGCAAGCATCAGATGCCATTAGATGACAAATTAATTCTGTAGTGCCATCTAGTAGTTGTTTGAATTTTGCATCTTGGATCTGGCAATCTGCTGCAATATTTCATAGAAATAATAATAATAAAAAAAAAAACATCCAGGCTATTGCTCTTAATTCAGGAGCAAAAATAGGATTTGATGCTTCCTCCTATCTTAGGTTTTAAGATGTCCTTGCACAACCACTTCAGAACTTTACTTTCACTTTCGTGGAAGCATTTTGATGTCCGTATTGGAACTGGCAATGTCTTCGGGGTCTTATCATTTTAAAATACAATAATGGCATCTCAGAAATGGATTTTCTTAAACTCTGCTACAAAGGCAGTCTCCACAAGTTTAAAAAAGAAGTTGCTGCTCTTATGTGTCTGCCGGGTTACTGAATTAAGTGTAACATGAAACTAAGTAGAATTGAAGTGCTTTTGTTCTTGAAGGATTATAACAGATGGGGGAAGAAATTGAACGAAAAGTGTTCTATTCAAGTGATTTCTGAAAAGAAGCTTTATACCTGTGTCACAATGATTACAAATGACAGGCATAACACAGACTTTCATTCCTCCTTTATCTTTAGGAGTCTGGTCATACCACGATTGAAGCAAAGAGTTCTGTGACATACAGATTTAATAATAAATAAGACCAAATTTGTGGCGGTATTCATTTTTTAGGCATTATCTTATGTTTAAGAGAAGAAAAGAAAAAAATAAGTTCTTACTTGGAGTCTTACCCTTCTCTTCATGGACCGTGTATTATAATTGGGAAGCAAAGCACTTTTCTAGCATATAAAACAGTTAAGGAATTGATTGTAAGAATCAGGACAGTATTTTGCTTCTGGAGGACTACATGAGATTTGGAGCAGTCATCTGGGGGTTGCACAGCAGCGGATAGGATAAGGCTGACACAGCAGCTAATATCAGACCTCGTAACAATTCCGCTCTACATGTTCTCCACAGCTGAATCAGTATAGAAATCAAGAATACTTAAGGAGTCAGCATCTTTAAGCAATTATATTTATGGTTAAGTCCCTGAATGCTTTAACAAATGTTAGCTTTACAGGTAGTTCTTGTTTAATGACTGCCTTGTGTAATAATGATCATTCAAATTATGTTGCTGATAAAAAAAGTAATTTTACAACCAGTGCTTGCATTTACAACCATTGCAGGTCTGTAAAGCTGAAGTAGTATCTTAATCACAATCACAGTTTGGGTTAGCAACCACTTCCCTTAGTTGTTGATCCCAATTGTGGCCACTAAAAGAAAACTACTAAACTGTAACAGAAATCAATTTAAGGGATCATAAAATTTGTTTTATTGTTACTGAATATTTAGTGTCTGCAGTGATTTAATATTTATTAAAATCGAATCAAATTTTGTTACTATAGCTGTTCTTATTAATTCACTTCTGTGATGCACTGGAAACTGAGTTGTCTGATCAGCTTTATATCACCTACAGAGATTTGATCCAGTGGTATTTAAAAACATCCCTTCCGTGAATGCAAAACTGAAAGTCATTAAACACCTAATAAGGTTGGTAATTCTTCTTATCAGCAATATTTTGCAATTGCTTTTGTGTAAAAACATTAATAGGATGTTTCCCCCTCCCCCTCTTTTTGACTATAGAATAAAACCATTAAAACTGCCTTATGGAATTCCAACTGAAGATGAAATACCTGATACCTATCTTAACAAGGTCACGGGTGAATTGATAGTTTGTCGCCATCTAAAAGGAGTGGAAAAGAACACATCTGATTCTTCATAATAATGTATTAATATTTTATATAATAAATGTAATATTAAGTTGGGAATTGTATTACCTGTAATTGCCACTAGAGACATAATATGTATGTTCATTTTTAGAACAATTTCTCTAGACATACGGTAACTGCCTTCTCATAAAATTAGATAGCATTATTACTAAGAAGATAAAAATAATTTATCTAGTATTTGGGCATAATTTCTACTTAAACTGTTTGGCTGTCTTAAATATGATAGTATAAATAATATCAAATGCAACAGCAGCAGCTTTTGAAATATATATTGGTATCTACAAAGTTTACAGAAGGCTGTAATTACATAATACTAAACTGAATTTCTGTGACTTGGTTAAACTAATTTGATTCTGCTTTGCTGGCCATTGTTAGTCAGATAAAAGTTGATTTTTAAGGTATGCAATTGTGAATAACATACAAAAATGCAACATTTCAGCATAAATTGTCATCATCAGGCAGATACAGTCAGTGATCAGTTAATTGTAAATAGGCCACATGTTTGGTCCATTTTCATTTCCCCCCCAAAATAATTATGAGTTCTTTCTAATAATCTTACCTCTATTTTTTTAGTATTTCTATTTTGATTGTTTGAGGATCTACCTTTTGTAACTGACCCTTAACCTGCAACCAGATTTGCTTCTACAGGTAGATGTATTTCTATATTTTGTTTCATGTCAGCAATTCACTTGAAAGCATTTATATCTATTTCCCCCCTTTCATTTGGAGAAGTTTTCCATTTTCAGACAGAAGTCATCTTGAATACTGTATATGGATGGTGTTCTTGTACCCTGGCATGTACCAAATTTTACTTATCTCATTTTTGGTTGATAAACATTTCAGAAACTGTTTTGTTTGGAAAATCCCCATACGTTTAAAGAGATCTGATTCTCCTGACATTTATTTCACCTTTTTTATTAACATAATTTTGTATACTATTTTGTTTTATGGGAAGTATGAATGTGATTGCTTCCTGGACAATTTATATACTGTTTCTTTGCCAGGAAATCCATACTTAACAGTTTTTAAAGTATTAAAATTAAAGCCCGAATGAAGGTCTATTTAGAAGCTGATTGCACATAATTTTGGGTCTACACTTTCTTTTTTTCCCCCACAACACACACACAATGAAGTAGTCCGTAATAATGTAGCACATTTCTAATTTGTTACTCACATCAGGAAAAACTCATTGGTTGAATGTACATTTACCCAGTTTATGTAGATAATGGAAATCGCCCATTACTAAACATTTACTTTAGATCTCTGGCTAATTCTTTTTTCTAACCCAAGATGATCTGAGAAATTCTCTTCAACAAGCTAATAGTATGTTTGTGATGCTAACTTACTTTCAGGAACTTTCATTATATTTCCAGTGTAATGTTTGTAGATGCAATTTATTTGGACTGTAAAAGTGGGAGCAACATTAGACAAGTTGCAGCTGGCTTATAGCTGTCTGTGTAAATTGATTTGAAATAGTACAGATAGTAACTCCATGGAAAAGTCCATATTGACTGATTCCCCAAAGCAATACTCCCTCAGATTTCTGTTAATGCCCAGTCTTTCAAAGCCAGGTCTTTCAGATTTCTCGGCTTAGAGTCTCTGGAAATATAAATCCTATGCACGAGTAAGCCTCTACAGGTGACATAAGTGTTTTACTTTGCAGCCTTGGCTTGTTCCATTGATTGTCACATTCTTTTGTACATTCATTGTGCAGTTTTACCCTTTTCTAAGTCGGTGATTGAAAATATTTTTACATCTTTCCCCAGTTCACCACTAAGAATGACCCACATTAGATGCTGTAGTATAGAAGGGTCCTGTTGATTTTCTTCCACAGACAAAAATTAAAAGGATATAATAGCGTGGTGGAACAAAGAGTGGGGAGAAAGAAAGTCCCGTAAAAGGAAATACAAGCTTGCTTGCATGAAGAGTGACTGTGACCATAAAATAGCAATATAGCTTGGTTTTCTGCAGAAATTTGCACAATTTTATTTTCTTAGAATTTAGCAAATCTTGCTAATGTTACATACAAAATTTGAGCAAGGCTGAAATGACAGCAGCTTTGTTGTAGACTTTTAATATCCATTTGTTTTGTAAAACTTGGCTCTTGCAACAACATCATTGGCATAGTCATTCTTTGTAGTGCCTATATCCATTCGCTCATAGCTTTGGACATTTTTAGGTCCTGCATTGTAGGCTGAAATTCCACCTATCATTTAAAAAGTGAATGGACAAATAAAAGTTACATTAAGTACGTAATGTAGCCATTCCTCAAATGCTAAAACAAATTATAAACTGAATCTAGATTAAATTAACCGTACTCCTGATACAAAATAAGTTAAATAGCTTATTAGAGGTAAAGTATGGACAAAAGATTTATTTTCTTTCTACTTAGTAGAAGTAAATAAAAGTTTTGGAATTAATTTTGCCTGAAATAACCTACAAATGTGCCTTTGTAGGGCTTGTTTCAAATTATATATTTATAGGATTACCACTTTAACATTTTTTAAAGGATGTTTCTAGGAATGCATAATTTCTATTCTTATCAGAAAGTTAAGCAAAAGTTTTATTTAAATATACTAGAAGAGAGAAAATATATTTTGCAATTCATGTACTATAAAACAATATTTCTAGCATTTTGCTTTTATACAGGTAGTCCTCGACATACGACTATTCCTTCAGGGACCATTCAAAATTAAGATGGTGCTAAACCAAGGAACATATAACCTGTACTTGAAGTTACAGTTGCTGCAGTGCTCCTATAGTCATGTGATTAAAGTTAAGATTCACCTGCCCTGACAACCAACTGCAACTGGCCCCATCTGTCTGTACTTCCCCCATCCTGCCCTGCTATATCCCTTGGAATTTCCTCCTGTTTGGGTCCCATAGACCTTGGAGTCACTTCCCACCTGGCTGGATCTCACAGGCCTTGGTCTGCCCCACTTGGATCTCATAGGCTTTGGCTTTGCTTCCTGCCGCTCTGGTTATCCCCAGACCTTGGGCTTGCTTCCCACGCTGCTGGGTCTATAGCCTTGGACCTCCTTCCCTGACATGTCTTGCTCCAGTTACCTCTTTCAAATATCCACTTTCTGAAAGAGCGATGTGGAGCTTTCCTGCAGAGGCCATCTTGCACCATTCTGGAATTGGGTGTCACTCTGGAAGCAGGTGCAGTCTCATGATCTCTCAGAAGAACAGGACTTGGGAAATCATATCCTTCTGTGAGATTGTGCGAATGGCACTCACCTCCCAAATGGTGCAAGGTAGGTCTCTGTAGGAAGCTCTGCACCCATAAGCTGGGCAATCTTGGAAAGGTGATCTTCAGAAAGTGATGCAAAATATGAAGGGGTGGGAAGGAGGCCCAAGGATGTAGGACCCAGCAGGGCAGAAAGCAGATCCAAGTCTTGAGATACAGGTAGGCAGGAAGCAAGCCCAAGGCCAGTCAGGACCCACCTGGGCAGGAAGGTGTACAAGGTGTATCTTGGTGGGGAAGGCCTGGTGCAAACCCTGTGTGAACTGGGAAGGTGCTATAGTGCAGGCCTGGGCTTCTGGCAGGCCTCCAAGGGTATCCCACCTCCTGAGACACCCAACACTGCTTAATAACCCATACAGTCATCTAATGATTGCAATAGGGAGAGCTAACATTGCAGTGGTTGGGCAAGGCAATCAAATGGACACTTTGCTTAATTGCAGCAATTTACAACACTGGGCTCAATTACGGTTGTAAATTGAGGATTATCTGTAACCTTGGTTTCTAATCTGAATTATGTGGGAAAGTGTTCTTGTCCATCTTCAATATGACAACATCTGATCTGAAGTTATCTGCCTTTTCAATAGACTTTTCAATAATCCAATTTCTAACTACAAATAGTCCCCAATTTACAAACATTCATTTAGTGACCGTTTGAAATTACAACAGCACTGAAAAAAAAGACTTTGGCCATTTTTCACACCTATGACTGTTGAGTATTCACAATGGTGAATTTATCAAAATTCAGATGTTTGGCAACTGGCATGTATTTGGGACAGTTGCAGTGTCCCTGGGTCATCCTTTACTACCTTCTGACAAAGTCAAAGAAGAATCCAGATTCATTTAACAAAATTGTTAATAACGTAACAATTGCACTTAACAACTGTTATGTTATGTTAATTTTAATTTCTATACCACCCTATCTCCGGAGACTGGGGGCGGTTCACAACACAATAACAAATAATAGTCACAATTCAATTGAAAACCCTAATACAGCTAAAATTATTCTAAAAACGTATTTAAAAACCCCAACTAAAAACTGTGGCAAGAAAGGTCATAAATTGAGGCAAATCTCACTTAACTGTCTTGCTTAACAATGAAAATTTGGGGCTCAATTGTGATTGTAAGTCAAGGCCATCCATACCAGGTGAATAATAAAATAATAGAAAAGGATTGGTTGGCAAAAAAAACTATTTTATCATAAATGAATGCTAGAGCATATATATTTCCTTTCTAAAGATCTCATCCTTGGTTGGCAATTTTCCATTTTCTTCTCCAAACCAGAGAACCATTATCACATGGTATAAATACTGAGTCACATGGAAAAATGATATGAAGAATCTGAACATAAAACAGATTCTATGTAGATTTTAGAAGAACGATGTTTCATACCTTTGAGCTGCTGTTCGCTTTTCCATAATGGAAATTTTTTTTTAATTTCCTCTATCATGCTACAGAGAATGAGAGATCCCTGATTAATATGTTCCTCACTGTCCCAGGTGCCAACTACTTTATGATATCTTTTATCCACCTGAAAAATGATGAAATGCTTTCGATTATTCTTTAATAATTATTGCTATGATTATGTTATTCTGCGATAGTTCAGTTGCTTTACAAGCTAATAATTAAAAAATACAGATCAGTTACCAAAGAGATGTACAGACAGAACATGAGAAAGATACTATAAAGCGGGGAGCAGAGAGGGTATTTAGGGAGAAATGGAAAATGTTTCCATTATATAAGATTGTATTTTGCTTGGGGACAATTATAATCATACCTTGTAGTTACTCCAGGATAGCTTTGCTTAAAGTTGTTGAACATTGAGCATTGTGTGTTTCTTAATTTATAACAAAAATCTTTACCTGCATTAATCCAAATCCATTTCCGTGGTCACCCCAGCCATCTTCTAGGATAGTTCCAGCATGTGATTCTCGAGATATTATAGCAGCAATTACAGCTGCATCAATATTTGTTTTTTCACTGACACGCTTAATCTTCATTTTATATTTCTCTAGGTTGTTTAGATCTTTCCTTGCAATTATTTTTGAAGCCTCAACTCCTTGCAGAGGGAAAAAACAAATATGCAAAATGTGCTTCTGATTAAAAATAACAGTTGGAATTAAACAGAACAGCTGTTCTTATGTTTAAGAATTTGATCAAATAGGAAGCCCATCTCTGTCACTGATGGCTACTATTGATGGGTTTATGTCAGAGTGCACACAGTGTGACTAGGTGAGACAACCCAGGAGTAAATACAGTACGCAGGTTTGTATTTACATATAGTGGTTTTATCCCTACAAAGCATAAATACAATAAATACAATAAGGACAATAAAAACAAGGACGAACAGGCTGAAAAACAGCTTCTATTCCAGGGCAGTAACTCTGTTGAACTCGACTGTATAGTGCAATATTAATGCAATATCAGGGGGTTTCAATCCAATGTATAGAATGTGAAGGATGTGTTTGTGTTTGTATTTTATTTTATATTCATGTACACTGAAGAAGGTATTTAAAGTGAACTAACTACCGTAATATCAGTAAATGAACAAATAAGTTACAATGAGGTATCATTATTGTTCAGTACAGCATTGATAAAAAGTTAACCATATAAAACAAATACATTATTTTCAACAATAAGGAAAAGGAACTTAGAGATTTGAGTTGAGTTCCATCCTGAACAAAGAAGAAAAACTGCTAAAAGCATCCTTCTTATCTTTGAAACTGAAGCCTGCTGCTTGCTGCTTTATAACCCTCTGCCCAAATCCACAAAGCAAAACATGTTATGAATATGATTGGGTGAGGGGAGTGGTTGGATCTTATTTCTAACCCCAAATTCTTCCCTTTCCGATGATTTAGGAACAGAAATCCTTGTTGACCTCCCGTGATGGAATCTCGGCTTGTGCTTTCTTGTCTGAAACAACGGTTTGTCTCGGGGCCTTCAATGGAAGTTTTGAACTTTGGAGCCTGAGAGAAGGATGCAGGTATTACGGGCTGAGGGAAATATTTTTTATCTTGAATGCAGATAGTCCTGGAATTATGACCAGAATTGCCTTTGCTAAGCAAGACACTTATTAAGTGAATTGTTCCTGATTTTACGACCTTTCTTGCCACCGTTATTAAGTGATCGCTGTAATTGTTAATCCAATCATGTGATTGTGAAGTGAATCTGCCTTCCCCCATTGACTTTGCTTGTCAGGAAGGTTAAAAATAATGTTCGGGTGACTCCAGAATGCTGCAACACCCTGACTGTCAAACACCCAAATTTTGATCACATGATCATGGGAAGGATGCAATAGTGCTAAGTGTAACGGCCAGTCATAAGTCAGTTTTTTTCAGTGCTGTTGACCCTTCAAATGGCCACTAAATGAATAGTTGTAAATCAAGACTACCTGAAATGGAAGAGAAACAGAACAGCAGTTAACCACAGCTGGAGATGACATGATAGCAGTGTTCCAATATCTCAGGGGCTGCCACAAAGATGAGGGGCTCAACCTATTTTCCAAAGCATCTAAAGGCAAGGAAAGAAGCAATGATGGAAACTAATCAAGGAGAGAAGCACCCTAGAACTGAGGAGAAATTTCCTGACAGAACAAGTACTTCTTGCCTCCAGAAGTTGTTACTCCAACATTGGAGGTTTTTAAGAAGAGATTAAACAACCATTTGTCTGAAATAGTATAGAGTCTCATGCTTGAGCAGAGGGTTGGACTAGAAGACCTCCAAAATCCCTTCCAACTCTGTTAGTCTGTTATTCTAAAAGAACGAAACAGAGTCGCCATCCATGGAATTAATGAGACTGGAGGGTGGTGAAATTTGTAAAATTTGAAGTAGGGCTACAGTTTAAAATCTTGGGATGGGCAATTCAATGGTCTTGAGCTGCCTGTAGACATTGAATCCTCTTTAATCAGCATTTCTGGATCTCCCTCCAATCACAAATGCAAAGATCAGGATTAATTTCTGTCCATTTTGAGATAGGAAATGTAATAAATGAAAGTGCATTTAATTTAGAGCCAAATGATTTTAAAAAGGCTGCTCTGTCTTCACTTTTCTTGCACTAATAGCTCATTTTATTTTCTTCTAGCGCCCTTCTTTGAGGCTTAATACTCCTGCCAGAGTGGAGGGGTCTATTGTGAAAATGTCAAGAGTTTACCAAACAAGTTAACTTGTTTGATTAGAAGAAAAAAAAATGAGAAAAACTTATTTGAAAGACTAAAACACTGATAGGGAATTGTTGCTGAAAGAATGGGAAAAGAATGGGGAAAAGCGATAATGATGATTTATGGTTTGGGTAACCAAAAAAGTTGCAGATTAAGTAAGGCATGGAAGTGATTTATATCAAATATCTAGGAAAAGATTTCAGATATTTCAAGATAAAATATTTCAAGAAAAGGTTGGGCAGCCATTTGTTGTTCTGTTAAGAAGGATGTAAATAATGAACTGTTGCAACTGTTGGAATTCACTGTATTTCATAACTATTGTTTCTTTTTCTTTTGCGTTGTTTCTTTGATTTCCTCCTTGATTAAATTTGTCGATCACCTGACGTAAAACTCATAATAAATATATGTTAAAAAAGAGTTAATAATCCTGCATTGATTCAGGTGAATTAGCCATCACATCTAAGAGCTACCTTTAGGTTTCCTGTTTCTTTATTATTTTAGGATCCTGAGCAAGGATGCTCACAAGGCCCAAATTACAGACTGTTGCATCAATTCAGATTGTAAACTATTAGCTTCAGTATCACTGGATGGCACTCTTAAGGTATTATTGACTGGGTTTAGGGAAGCCCTCCCCCTAACAGAACTGAATTTAAGCATAAATTAAACCAGATAAAGCTTAAATCAGTGTTTCTCAATCTTGGTAATTTGAAGATGTGTCGACTTCAATTCCCAGAATTCCCCAGCCAGCATGGGGAATTCTGGGAGTTGAAGTTCAGACACCTTCAAGTTGTCAGAGCCTCATAATCTGAGCAGAATCCTCCCAATTTCAGATTTTTAAGATTATTTGTCACAGTTTTATTATAATGTTCTGTATGAAAGTCTGTATAAATTAAGCTTTCCTCTTTGGCTCACATGGCCTCATTAATTTATTAAAATACACTTTGTTTCTGCATATATTTGCATCTTCTGTTCAAAGAGGGCCCCTTTCCACCCCATCACAGATTGGATATACATCTTGCTGGCATTTCAGTTCAGTTGTTACACTGCCTTCTTCTCTGTCAGCAATTGCCAAATAGAACCATTATAGCATCTCATACTACAGGGGCTCACTAAGTCTAAATCCAGCACTAAGGGTAATAGTTGCAACAATTGTAAGCATTAACAAAAGGCTCAATTTCTCACTGTTTTAAAACATTTCTCAGCTCTGGGAAGCTGCCCAAGGACATGTGCTCCATGAGTGGGAGTTCTCCTGCCCCTTGAACTGCGTGACCTTTCACCCAAAGGGTCAGTTGGTGGCTATCGGTGGATGGGACAGATCGGTCAACATCTTGGATACAAATGGAATGAATAAGATCTCGGTGAGGTTGGGAAGGGCTCAGCGTATAACGGGGAGATGGATGATTGATGAAGACCTGTCAATCAATGGTACTGGCTCTGGGAGTCTTGAGGAAGCAGACGGTTGTCTGTGACCATCATTGTCTCTTGCAGGTCATGAAGGATCACGATGCCTCCATCCATTGCATTTCCTTCTCTTCCACTGGGAAAGTTTTGGCGGCAGGGACTTTGGCTGGTTCCATCACCCTCTGGTCGTGGCAGGAAGCCATCATCCTGGGTTCCTTCAAGGCTCACTCTGGATGCACCTCGGTGGCTCGGTTCCTTTCCGATGAAAAACTTCTCACCGCAGGAGAAGACTGCAAGGTGCAACTTTGATCATGTCGAATGAAGTTGAAGGCTGATGGGAGGGACGTAAGGGCCATGGGTTGAGGAGCTGACATGAGGCGGGTATTAGAGAATTCGATTGCACTTACAATGTACCAATCAGAATTTCAATTTTTGCCAGTACATTGATAAACTTACAGAAGCATACACCAGATTATAGCTGATTGGGAACAGCCTAGAATTATTTATTTATTTATTTATTTATTTATTTATTTATTTATTTATTTATTAATT
>JAOYMU010000010.1:26448668-26458699 GCA_025802295.1 Psammodynastes pulverulentus
CTGGTCAGCGCACTTTTTTTAGCTACTGGTTCGGTCGAACCGGCACTTTTTTAAGCTAAAAAACTGCTGGTTCCGTTGAACCGGTAGCTAAAAACAGTGCGCCGATCAGCTGAGAGGATCAAAGAGTCCTCTCAGATGATCGGCGCGCACATGTGCAGTAGGCACGTGCTGGCAGGCGCATGCATGTGCAGAAGGGTGGGAGAGGGGTGCACACACACAGGGGGAACATGCACGCGCTTGCGCGCACATGCACACAGCGAACTGGTGGCAACACCAGTAGGAAATCACCACTGAAATATACAATCTAAAACCCGGAACATTTAATTGTTATTTTTGTTCAAGAAGTGTCTTATGGAAACTGTCATTTCTGATAATACCATTGAACAACTCTACATATTAATTCCTTCCAATTTCATTAATTGTAGGATACACATTAAATAAATATAACGTATCTGTCATCTTGTCAAATGACCGAATAGAGTTAAATGATGGTTCTTGACAGTTCTTAATATAATTAACACGAAGATGATAAATTGGAGAACTAGAAAAATAACTATTTATCTTTCTGTTTGTGTAGAATCAATATGAAAAACACAAAGAAATTATTGCTGCACAAGGAGTAAAGATTCTTGGCAAGGACCTGGAGAAAACATTGGCTGGGTTGCCCCTGCTTGTAGCCTATAAAGAAGATGAAATTCCAGTTCTTAAAGTAAGGCACAGATGATCCCCATCAGAATCTCAATGGAGTTTCAGCTGCCAGAAAATCCCAGTATGAATGTCTCAATTGTGCTGAAGTAGAACAATCAGGAATAAGTTGTCTGAAATTCCAGCAATAAGGAACTTTTCAGATTTTTAAGAAATTGAAGCAAAGTAACAGTTTTCAACTCTTGACTTTTAAATTTTAAGGTGTGAGATGTAATTAGAAGCAATGATTGTTCTCATTTGGTTACCAAATCATTGGGTAGTAAATTGAAGTAAGGCCTTATAGGTATGTGCCATCTGGATAAGCTACTAGGTTTCAAGTTATATGTTAGTTTAAAAAAATTGGACAATTCTGTAAAATTAGAATTGAATTAAAATAATTGCTGACATTTTAAAGTTTGGAACATTTAATGGTGAATTAAGAGAAAAAAAACTGATTATCACAGAACTGAACTTTTCATTGTGCCCTGGAGAAAGAAGAGATTTATTATTATTTTTTAAAAAGGTGGACTAAATCTAATAATAATTTAAGTATTTGTGAATTAACCTTGTGTTTTGAATTAACCTTGTGACTCTTTTGGGTAGTAGAGCTCTCTGCTATGTCAGTCTAAACCATAGTTTGAGCTTCCAGTGGCATGGCCCTAAATATGAAGCTATATCTCTGATACGTGCATTGTTCATAAGTATATTGTATATAATGCCACTTCCAATGTTGGACATGCAAAAGCAAGTTTTCTAAAATGCTTCATTTTTTATTTTAAGGATGAACTGATACATGAACTGAAGCAGACACTGAATGCCATAAAGTTAGAAGAAAAAGGGGTTTATGTCCAGGCATCTACCCTGGGATCGTTAGAAGCATTACTTGAATTTTTGAAAACTTCAGAAGTGCCAGTAAGTATCCAAGATTCTATTTCCTTGGTCGTTATTTTGTTAGGTATTACTTGCAGAATTTATATTAATGGCAAGCTGGGTTTTTTTTCTTGTCTCCTGACAGTATGCTGGAATTAATATAGGACCTGTGCACAAAAAGGATGTTATGAAGGCATCAGTCATGCTGGAGCATGATCCACAGTAAGTATTTCCTTCAAAATGTCTGTAGCATTTCTAAAGAGGCTTCATGTGCAGCTCCCTAATATTATCATTGTTATTTTCAAGGTACGCAGTGATCTTGGCATTTGATGTGAGGATTGAACGAGATGCCCAGGAAATGGCTGATAGTTTAGGGGTTAGAATCTTTAGTGCAGAAATTATATATCATTTATTTGATGCCTTCACAAAATATAGGCAAGACTACAAAAAACAGAAACAAGAAGAATTCAAGTAAGTAGAATTCTCGTACTGAGATATAGATACAAATATTGTGTGTGCATGTGTAGGAATGATAAAATTATCTTTTAAGACCAGTATTCTGTAATATCAGTTCAATGTTTCATTCTCATTTCAACTGAAAAATGTCAGCGTAAAAATATACAGGACATCCTCACTTAACTACTGCAATGTGGACTAGCTTCTCAGTTGTTGAATGAAACAGTTGTTAAAATACACATAATATATAAATAAAAACACATAACAGGCAAGCATCCGAAAAAACACTCATCAATAAAACCAAGAGAGACTCTCACTCATACTTGGGACCCCAGGCCCCAAACTGATATTTTAAGAGTTTTACAAAAATTCAACATGGTCAGAGATAGTCTCTGTTCAAACAACAGGCCTGTAAAATTGCTAAAGCAGGCCTATAAAACTGGCAGCCCATGGGCTGGATGCGTCATGTGCAGGCCACAGCCACCCGGCTCCACAAAGGCAAAAAAGTCACAATACATCACAATATGTCATGTGATGCAATCAAGTTTGACACCCGTGTTCTAAAGGATGAGTGCTATGGCAGAATTTTCTGTGCCCTTCTAGATTTATCAGTAGTAGTACTTGAGAATAAAAATAGATTTTTGTGCATGTAGCTTATTTTCAGACCACATTTAAACAGTTCTTTGCCATCTTTCTCTCCCCTTTCCCCCCAGGCATATAGCAGTATTCCCTTGTAAGATGAAAATACTTCCTCAATTTATTTTTAATTCTCGTGATCCCATAGTGATGGGAGTCCTTGTGGACGCAGGTCAGGTAAAACAAGGAACTCCAATCTGTGTGCCTAGTAAAAATGTGAGTAATTTATATCTTTAAAGATATTATCTTTTTTAAAAGAAGGGTTATTTGGATAATAGTTAAAAAAATAGTTCATTTTAATATATTTTGATAATAGGTGTTTTTATATAGAAAGTCAACCATCTATGTTGCAGTTAAGTTGCATTGATTAGAAATTTGGATTCTTTGATGAAATGTCTTTTATCATGACTTCTGTGGAATATTGATTTTACCTATGGATCTATTTTTGTAGTTTCAAATGTTAAATTTGACAAAACATCTTTTGAAATAACAGTGTGCAAAGCTGCTTTCCCAAGGTTTTCTCAGATGTTTAGAGATAATTGGCCTCCAGTCCCAAACTTTCATTGTATACGCTATCACAGGGTATCAAACTCAAATGCCCGCGGGCCGGCCTGGAAATAGCAAAGGACCAGCCCGTGGTACTTCTGCTAGCAAAAATAGGGCATGGGGAGGTGAAATGGGACGGGCATGTGCAGCGCCCCCGCAACCAGTTTTGGCTGCCAAAGTGCTCCAGGAGACTTTCCAGGCCCAAAATGTGGCCGCCAGAGTGCTGCAAGAGGCTGTCCTTGACTCAGAAGGTTATAAAAGGGAGGAAAGGTAAAATATTTTACGTTTCAGGCTTGCAGGATTCTGCTACTATGGCTATGTCAATAATTTATAGTTCTAGTCTTCCTATGGAATCAGTTTCTTGATCTGGTCTCTCTCATAAGGTGATCAAGTAGATCAAGTAAGTATTAAAAAAACAAAATCACAGAAATGCCTGTCTATTTTTATAAGTGTATAAAATCATGCGTGTGGCGGTGCGGTCCCATATCATGCCCACCGTGGCTGCGCCCAGCCCCCCCGGCACTCCGAGGTTAAATACAATCCTGATACGGCCCTCAATGGAATTGAGTTTGACACCTCTGCTCTATCACATATGTATAATACCACCTAACAGATAGTTTAACGAAAGACTTCATACTCTTCTTCAGATTTTATATGGGGAAGTTATTAAAAATCTAGTTATATTTTGAATATTTATTTTGCTTATGTCCTTGTTCTGCAAATTTAATGCTAACAAAGAGTATGTTTTATTACAGTTCATTGATATTGGAATAATTACAAGTATTGAAATAAATCATAAGCAAGTAGATGTTGCAAAAAAAGGTCAAGAAGTCTGTGTAAAAATAGAACCAATTCCTGGTGAAGCACCGAAAATGTATGGTCGACATTTTGAAGCAACTGATATTCTTGTCAGCAAGGTAAACGTTTTTAAATTCGGAATGTTATGCTTGAATGCAAGGACAAAGAGCCTTTTTTGAAACGGGATAGAATTTAGACTGATATGTCAGCATTTGGGGGGCGGGGGACGGAAGAGGCTGTTACAGAAATTTCAATACAAAATCGTTCTTTGCTTCTAGAGATTAAAATTAAAAATGGTTGAGAATATCATTACAGTGCTTAAGGTGCAACTTTTCAAAAAATGTTACTTTGGTTTCTGAAATTTTTGAAATGTAGATTTGTGCTATGTATTACAAACAATCTTACAAGTAGGGGTCTCATATTAAACATTTTAATTTTCTACTTACAGATTAGTCGACAGTCCATTGATGCCCTGAAAGACTGGTTCAGAGATGAAATGCAGAAGTCTGACTGGCAACTTATTGTGGAGCTCAAGAAAGTATTTGAAATCATCTAGGTTCTGTCAAACTTTGAGCAATGATTAGCAAAAGCCCACAGTTCCTATTATAAGAACAACAGCAGCTTATAATAAATATGCTGTTGTATTTAACAAACATCTGGGAAAAATGTGGATAAAATGTTTTCCATGAGAAACCAAATAACTTACACTGGTTTGACAGTGGTCAATTTATGTCCCTGTGGTTCCAATGTGCCTGTGCATCTTTCCCAATGCCCTTCACTTTGTACTGGCTACTTTTAAAGTTTGCCCTTTCCAGTTCACACCCCCAAATTAAAAGAAAACAATTTTTTTATTAAGTAACTCAGCTTTCACTTTTATACTAGTAAGATCAGTACCACAGTATTTGCCTAATCAAACTCTTACAGGCTTCGTGATTTTTTGGACTTTTTCGATGTAAGAAATCTTTATTTATGCATACCCTCTTTCCCCCTGATCTTTTTTCATCACTTCTGCTTTGTGCCTATAGAAATTTATTATAGAAAAATTAGGTAATTGGCTATCTGTATTTGGTTGGTGTGAAACAATGATGTAAAGCATAGTTGGCTGCCTTTTATTGCTTGTACAGTTTATGAAATTTGGCAAATTAATCAATGCTAAATTGCAAATAAAAGAAATGAACATTACTCTGATAATTTAATTCCTAATAAAGGCAGTGCAGCATGCAAATATATGTCTGGTCTGAACACTTCAATAGTGCTCTTGTGTAGGTTGTTGGTTAGAAAGATGGAATAAAATCTCTGCCAAATGCTTAGAAGAGTACAGTTGAGTAGTTTGATCTGGTCAGTGTGGTTGAAGAATTGTGTAGTAATCTTATTAATGTGTAAATGAGATATAATTGTACTGTATAATTGTAGAAAACCACATCTGGGAAGGTGGGCTAAAATTAAACCATCTTTGGATGGTGATCTTATACACTGATAGCATCATGGTATTTACTGCTAAGGTTGCATGGAAGGCAGATTATCAACAATCCAACTTTTAGTTTTTGCCTGATGTTTGCAGAATGGCCTTAACCAGTTGCAACCATAATTATCAGGAAACAGCAGTAAAGTCAACATTGTAAATGAAATAAGAATAGTTAAAATTCTACAGTTGAAAGAAGCTGATTAACAGTTGAGGTCTGCAGAAACCTCAAGATATGCTGTAACTTAAGTCAGGTACCATAATTTTACCTGATAAGCTAAACATAAGTAAATATTCAATCCTCATTGTTTTCTAATCTGATATTAAACCACTTTCATATAACCTCATCAAGACTAGTATATTACAAATTCTGAAATTAAATGTGATAAGAGAATTTTCTTAGGTTCTAATGAGACTTGTGAATGTCAGTTGATATGTTGACAGGTGGATATGGGGATAAGAAGAAATCTCTTCACACTAGTAGCATGGGCATGAAGAGAAGTCCGTTTGCTACAGTGTGAGATCAGCCATTTGATCTAATCCAATAGACACTCTTCTTACCTCTTCAAATTTTTAAAGATTTTGGTAGACTGCTATAACAGAATCTCTTTAAATAGAAGGAAAATTGATTATTAATGAAAACTGGGTATTTTGTGAATAGGAAAATGTTTCTTACGTGTGTTTGATAGGAAAGAAAAATGGTAGCAACAGACCAAACTGCATTAATATTTTCAGATTTAGCCAATTATGAGACAGAAATGCAGAGACAGGATTCTGTTGTTCATGTTAGACAATTCCAAGAATAATGAATTTCTTTTTTTAAAAAGTCCAAATCACTAGGTGAGCACTTTCCAGGGAGCCTTCTGCCACTGTGAAATAACTAAGCTTGAGATAAATGTTTAGCCAATAAAAATATGAAAACTAATATTGACTGTTCAAATTTATAGCATTTAGGAAAGAAAATTAAAGGAGTGAAACAATATGTACAAATTACATACAATTCTTTATTAAACAATTGTAAACACTTCACTGTAAAAATCCATAAAACTTTTATAAACAAACATTTTGTAAATAGATTCTATTCTACAATAAAAGAATTTAAACACAATTATTTACATGCAATACTGACAAATTTTGGCACTTTGCTGAAAGAAAATGTACAAAACACCTTCTCCTTTAAAAAAAATTCAACTTATAAAAACTCAGCTTAATGTCATGCACTTTGCAAATACCTCACAAGCACTTATGGTACAGCTACCAGAGAGCTCCAGGCTCTTACCATATCCTTTTCTACAAGATCAGTTCAGATAATTTTTAATGTGCTTCCATAAGTTTGTTGCAGAACAACCTGAACGTTGTCAAGAATGAAATCAAATGCCATGTTCCATACTGATTCTACAGACTGCTGCATTAACCTGTGGAGATAAAAAAGTAATAGAATGGAAAGGAAAGCTTAGTATCACACATTTTCATAGATTGTAGAGCAAGATTTTGAACTGGAATAGCCACAGCCAAACTCATAGAATATGCTTAACTATATTAATTTTCACTTTCTTGTATGCAAAGTTTTGTTGATGTAAAAATACATGCAAATATATACACACACACAGTTAGTTAAACTGTCTATGCAATATTTTAAAAATAAATTTAAAGTGGCACAAGACAAACATACAAAATTATGCATTCTGTATCATGAGATTTAAAGAATGAAATGTCAAAATATTTGTCAGCTTACAAATTTGGAAACTGAAGAAGATGTTTTATGAGGAACAGCATATAACTGGCATTTAGTGGGAGAGTTCAAAGAACAGGAAAACTCCAAAACTGCTTGTCCATAACTAGGATTATTCTGAGCATACACACTGATGGGTTTGCACAGGTGTAGAACATTTCAGAACAGATTTTAGCTAAGCTGTTGTCTGAAACCTTATTCATCTGTAGGTTTATAAAGACTTGTTAAATATCCCAATTCCTTAACAGGGCAGCTTAGCAGAAGTGGCAATGTAAGAAATGATGGCAGGTGCGTTATGTGAAATCATATAGCCATTCAATTAGTTACAGAGAAGCAAACAATTGTCTTGTTTGTAGTCTCTGTATTGTGCTGATTTTATATCATAAAATGTGACTCGCAAAGTTACACCTTTGTTACTGTAAACCAGGGATGTCAAACTCAATTTCACTGAGGGCCACATCAGGGTTGTGTTTGACCTCGGGGAGCCGGGGTGGGCATGACCAGCTCGATGTCACTCATGTCGGGGAGCCCTATGGTGGCCTGAGCACTCTGCCAGTGAAAATGGGCTTCTGAGTTAACGTTTCATCTGCGATGGCTTCCTGCAACCCTCTGCCAGTGGAAAACAGAGCTCAGGAACGCTGTCTGCGGTCTTCCCGAGCTCCGTTTTCACTGGCGGAGGCATTGCGGGCTGGTCCTTAGCTGTTTCTAGGGCAGCCCTGTGGTCCAGATCTAAGCACCCCAAGGACCAGATCTGGGCCTTGAGTTTGACACCACTGCTGTAAACAGATAAGCTACATTTCATTTGCAACCACATAAAGAAGATTCCAAACTTCTAAAAGAACTGGAGTAGAAAAATGGCAGTAAAGATGTCTGGGAATTAAATGGCAGTAAAAATGCCTGGTAGAATTTAAAGCTCTTTGAAATTAAGATGATCTTATTTAGTGCAACTTCATCACTGTACTAAATAAGATAAACCAGGACTGATTTTTGATGGCTGAACACTTGTTTGACAGGCCAAGGTCACCATCATGAGGAAGATTACAATAGATGCAAAAGGTGAATAGATAGAAGTTCCTAATACTTCCTACTGATGTTGCAATTCAATTTCCTTCCAAGCCATTTAATCCTACCATGGGGGTGGGAACACTGGTTATGGAAGAAGGGAATGGGACAGAAAAAACATCAACAGGCATGAAAGGGAGAAAGAGGAACTAAATACACTTCCATAAAAATGGAATTTTGTTTAACAATTGTTTAATTATTTAAGTGAATGATTTCTTGAATGAATAAAATAAATAATAAAACAGAAAAAGAAAATTTTGCCAAATACAAACAAGTAGTTTCACATTGCTTAAACTCTATAGGACAAATTGCTTTACCCCTCTGTAAAAGGACTGTAGTGTGAGACCTGAACATGGTGAATACAGTACTACCTCTTCTAAGGGAAGCTTATCGCTGAGGAAACAATGCTGATTGTCACTTGATAGCTGCACTAAGACAACAGTCCCTGATTTCACCAAAAGGTCATTTAAACTGCAAGAATTTTGATCTGTGGCTCTTGGCATGGCCTTGTCAATTACTGAAATGGGGGAGGGGGCATGGAAGAGTGATCTTTCATGAAGTCCCAAATCTTCATGATTCCATGCCACTTTGGTGTATAATGAGCTAATTTTACTTCACTGACAGATGTGGCCACAGGAAAAAAAAAGTACTTGCATTTAGCAAGCTGAGGCTGAAGTCTGAGGCTGAAGAGAGAAAACTTGAAGCTATGGCAATAGCTTTTAAAGCTTTTTCCCATAGGAAGATATGAAGGCAAGAGAATTAGTTTCGATTCTAATACTTTGGGTAATGGATAGGAATCCACACAATATTCTGTTAAGCAGAAGGGGTTGTTAATGATTGTGGACATGCAGCTGGAACATATGTGAAATTTCAGACAAACAGTAGGCCTTGGTCATGTGGTAAAAGGGGAGCAAAAGGAAAAAACATTTTAATCGAACAAAATGGAAAAAAGGAAAACTCACCATATTTTTCATGTCTGTATTCAGAGTACAGAATCACAGAGAACATTCCTAATAAAGTGGGTGATATAATATCCTAATAAATCTGAAATAATATTGCAATGCAGGCAAGTTGGGACAAGTTAATACAAAGGCAGAAGAGAGGCAGGACTGCCATACAGACTTTCTCTCGAGAATCTTCCAGAACTTTGCAAGTGCAAACCCACCAGAATAATGCAGAGAAATTACATCCATAATAAATAATGGATGCAATACCACAAACGAACAAGTTCTAGATATTCAATTGTGTGGAAAATAATATGACAAATGCAAGATACGCAAGTATAAAGAATCACTACCTGAAATTCTTCAAAAGTTTTATAACTTATTTTCAATGTCATTTGGATGTTTTCTTTATATCAAACATAAATTAGCATCTAATTACCTTTTCATGTATTTTATGACTAGATCCAGCTTTTCTAAATCCTTTTCTTCTATCAGATCAGTACAATACTTCACAACTTGCAAAATGTCTTCCTCCATGGGATCTACAAAATTATACATACTTTATAGAAAGCCTCTTTGAGCGGCAGAGATTAAGCAGCTTTAAATTAATGGATATTTTGACACTGATGTAAATTGATATTCCTTTTAAAACAAAATATCTGCCTCTTTCAAGTAAGAAAATTGTTCCTCATGTGTTATTATGTATACAAAATCTTGTGTATGATCATTATAGCTTAAGGCATATCCCTATTTTATATATATATATATATGTTAGTTCACTTTATTGTCATTGTACCTCGTACAACGAAATTAAATACCTTTCTTCAGTGTACATGAATAT
>JAOYMU010000010.1:26693379-26703926 GCA_025802295.1 Psammodynastes pulverulentus
ATAAATTATAAAATTATAAATTATAAACCCTAAAAACTAAACTAAACCAAACTAAAACCCTCCCTGCCTCGTGCCTCCTCTCCTGATAACAATCCGTCATCGAGGGGCACGATAACAAACTAAAATATTTAAAATACAAAAATGTTAAAATTAGTTACTAGCAATGTTCTCCACATTCTACAGTTTTCTTGGCAATTTTTTTCATAAATGGCTTACATTGCCTTTTTCCTAGGGCTGAAAGAAAGTGATTGGCCCAAGGTCACCATGTCTGTCTTTTGCCTAACATGAGGCTAGAACTCATAGTTTTCCCATTTCTAGTTGATCTTTTACCCACTACACCAAACTGTCTCTTTTCTATTTATAAAAAGAAGCGAAGAAGTTAATTCCCCAAACAATGTAGATTTATCTTTCTATTTGTCCTTTTCCAAGTTGTAGGAGAAAAGTAATTTCCTAAAGGAAATAACATTGTTGTGGCCTCATAAACAAGTTGTTCTTTTCAATCCACCAGACTCCATTTCCTCTGTCACTGTCAAAGGACCACTATTTCAGGATCTTTTCCATATAGCACTGGTCCCCAACCTTTTTGGCACCAGGGAACAATTTTGTGGAAGACAATTTTTCCATGGACTAGGAAGGGAAGTAGGACTGCGCAACCTAGATCTCTTGCATGTGCAGTTTACAGCACTTCTACGAGAATCTAATGCCTGATAATCTGAGGTAGAGCTGAGACAGGGGTGCTAGTGCTGGGGAGTGGCTGAAACTACAGATGAAACTTCGCTCTTTCACCTGCCATTCACCTCCAGCTGTACATCCCAGTTCCTAACAGGTGGGCGGATCAGTATCAGTCCATGGGCCAGGGGTTGGGAACCCCTGCCATATATTACAGAAAGCAGTAACAGATTCAAATAAACTTATTAATCAAGCATTAATTGCAGATTCAACTAAATTTTAAACAAACTTAATACATGGGAAAAGACTGATTTCTTTTGATGGCATTAATGATCACATTTCACACATGTTTTACTATGAAACGTTTTTAAAATTATTAGGATACAACACTGCTCTACATATAATTAGAGCATCACTATACAAATTAGTGATGTTTGTCTTGAATTTTAAACATGACATGAAAGAACAAATTATTAATCGAGTAATATGATTTTAAAAACATAACATTTTATATATTAATTAAAAAACTGATTATATGTTCCTTTTCTTTACCTTTTCTTTCTTCATTCAGAACAGAAACTTCTACCACAGAACACATTTCTATGTTTTTAAGCCAATATTCTATTTCCCACTTTGACATTTTCTTTTCCCTTATTCATTTGCTTACATCCTCCAGCCCCAGAAAGCTGTCAAGTGAAAAAACACATCAGGATCCAATCTAGGTGGGTCACCAGGACCAGAGGTTTTGTCTTCTGAGCTTATGGATGCATTCTGGAGCCCATCCTCAGGGATAGTCTCTATGTGCTTTGGGCTTTGGGACACATCACCCCACATTTAATGCTGATGTCCACATACACTCTAGTGCTAGAAAGTATAAGTTCATTAAGAACAAATTTCTTTAAAAACATGCTTTTATATTAAAATTTTAAAATATGTCCACCTTTCAATATAGAAAACATACATGGATCTGGGGATGTTTTATATTTAAAAAAAATGTCTGAACTGCATCTCCTTTTTTGCATTCCCTAATTTCTAGACATATACTATAATGCAAGACCATGCGTATTGAGTATGTATTTGAATAAGATTTCCCTTTGTTTCTTGAAAGCCATCCTTTTTTAATCCAAATCTAGAATTATTCTGACTTGAATATTTTGTTCAGTACTTTCTTATCCAGGTGAAGTAGCTATCCATGCATATACATAGAGGCAGCTGGAAGCAGCTTCTGAATCAGCCAAGCCAGCCACCCTCCCAAAGCTGCACTATTTTAACAATAAAAACCTGCTTTGTGTGTGATTCTGTGTATTCAAATACACATTTTAATGGTTTTGCACCATTAAATATCCATTAAATGCCCATTCCATGCTCGCTTTTCAATGCAAATTAAGCATATTGTAAAAGTTCCTTTATGTCAAGGAAAACCATTGTATGTTAAAATATTTATCAAATATAATAATTGTTTTGAAGTTCTAGTTAATCCCCTGCTGGGAAAATTAAAAACATTGGGATGCATCAATATTACAACTGAAGTCAAATGTATATGCATACCTACAAAGAACATTACCTTATTCTAGGACTGCAATCTCAGTTTCTTCTCTGTTCTAAAATGGTTTTAGATTTCATATTATTTATTTTGCTTTGTTTCTCTTGCAAGAAAGAAACATACCTTTTCCCCTTTCTTTTTCAGGGTCTGCAAGATATATGGCAGCTGTGGCTTTTTGTCAAAGGTCAACATACAGCATAGCTAACAAAGTGTCAATAAAATACATTCTGACAGCAGTAGACTCTGTCTGCCAATGCTAAATTAAGAGCTGTCCAACAAATTGAAACCTTCACAAAACCAAATCATGAATGTCCTTATTTGCACCATACTCTGTTTCTGAAGAGAAATCTAAAGGTCATAAGACAACAGAAGCCTTAGCCTTATTATCAGCTAAGACATTTGCATTTTTGACTGTTTCATAATGTTATAATAAAAGGAAATATATTCCTACAATAATAATTAAATCAATCTGGTGTATGATTGTGTACTTTGGTATTTATCTTACATAATCCTGCTAAAGGTTTCTGTTTTTGAAACATAACATTCCTGCACTCAAGAATTCGTTGTGAATGAGAGGCTAGGAATGATAGAATTTGATTTAACAGATTATAAGCAAACCACCATGTTCTCTTTTTCTCTCTGTGACACACTGAAAGTACGTAAGTATATGCAGGATATTTTTTTATAAAAGTACCGCATCTGAAATAGAGAAGAGCACCACCCTTTATAGTCAGCAACTATTACTGAAGTAAAATCCACAGAGTCTCATTTACCTGTACTGCATCTTTTAATTTATTCCATGTTTGTCATCTTTTTTTAATTTATATAAAAATACAATCATTTATTATGAAAGGTTTACATAATGTTTTACATACTTCAAGATAAAATAAACATTGATATTAAAACCTACATCCTATATGTTATTCTAGACTAGCATTTCTTAAACTTGGCAACTTTAAGATAGGTGGACTTTAATTCCTAGAATTCCTCAGCCAGCCATAGAAACTGAAATTTTAAAGCTGAAACTTTAATCCATTTTAAAGTTGCCAAAGGTGGGAAATATAGTCTAATGTAATGATTAGCTGAAGGAGCAATAAATGTGGATTGATACCAAAGTTTGTTATGAACACAGTAGCCTCGCTAATCAGATTCTACTTAGTAGAGTCACTGAGGTATGTGAATTATCACTAATTTATTTTTCAGGACCATGATCTCAAAATTTAAGAAAATCTAACTTATTTATTTTTATAACATTTTAATACTGGTTTTCTTATTGACTATCTTTCAGAGCAACTCAGAAAATTAAAAAGAAAACTCAAATTAAAAAGAGAATGCAGTCTTCCACTTGTTCCATATTTTGTCTTTTTACAGTTAACTTATACAAGGGACAGAGAACAGAAGATAAGGAATTTAGTTCTTCAAGGCTAACAAAAAGAGGTAACCAATATGCTCTCATAGACAGTATATGTAGTTCACTTCCTGGAATTGTCCATAAATGGTGAACAAGTAAACAAACAAATCTCCTAAATAAATCTCTTTTAACTATTTGTATAATTAAAGATAAATATTATTTATTCTAAAGTGGAAGATCATTGCACTATCATAAGCTTTTGCAGAAATTGCTCACATTTTAAAAAATAAGCTATATTAATAAAAATATTCTCTTATTCTAATCTATTACTGTATTTTTTTCTTCTTTTTAATGTGAACCACCAACAAACATTGGGATTTGGCAGTATATAAATTTCATCATCATTCTAGCCACTGTCTATCCACTGCAGAATGAAGGCCTCTTCCACGTGTTTCCAACTAATACAGTCTTCAACTTTCCTTTAGGCCCACAATATTTGATGTCATCGATCCATCTTGTTTTAGGACTCTTTTTATCAAGTTGAATCCATTCTATGACTGTCTTAGTCCAAGTTCTTCTTGCTATGTGACCAGCCCATTTCCATTTCAATTCTTTTACTCTTTTGATGGCATCATATATTTTCATTTGTTCTTTAATCCATCTGCAGGTCTTTCTGTCTTGTCTTGTAATGCCGAGCCATGTATCTTTCCATGGCTCTTGGAACTCATAGCTTTTGTATTGATTGTGAGGTTACTGTCCATGTTTTGCTGGCATATGTTAGAACAAGTAGCACACACTGATCGAAAACTTTTCTCTTCAGGCATAGAGGCATAAATTTCAGGCATTGAAAATTACATTTAACTTGCCAAATGCCTGCCAACCACATTTAACACACCATTCCATTTCCCTTGTTGTATCACTTTCCATTGAGATCCATTGGTCAAGGTATATGTAGTGGTCTACTATGTCTAGTTCTTCTCCAGATATAATTTTCTTTCTTTCTTTGGTGAATTTATTAAACATTCACATGGCTCTTTTTCAGGTTTATTTTTAAGCCAAATGGTTCTCCTGCTTTGTGCAGTTCTTATATGTGACTTTGTAGCTTTTCTGGGTCTTGTGAAAAAAGAACAACATCATCTGCAAATCTTAAGTGATTTAAATAGGCACCATTGATTTTAATTCCATTTTTGCCCAATCTAGTTTGCAAAATACTTCTTCAAGGCAGCTGAGAAATGGATGGGTGATTGTTGTACAGCTCATTCTACAATATAAATTTAATAAATAAATAATAAACCACATTGAAGTTTACTAGGTCTTTAATATGTTATTTTTAGCATCCCTCCCAGGGGTGCTTTTTCTTACAGAAGGCTTCTGAGAAGATACATAATGGAAAAAATATTCTATCACATGCTTAGAGTCTGAAGTGGTAACAACCAGCATTTTCCCCCTTCATGCAGTTTGCCTTCTTGATTCTCCAAATATTATGGCAGTCTGAGAAGTTGCCTTACTCCTAGTCAGATGACTGAATTGTCTAGATCAGTACTGGACATACTGATTAGCAGCAAATTTCCAAATTTCAGAGTGGAATTCCTTCAGTTTCATCTGAACTCATTCCCATAATTTTCAACCAGCAGGACAAAAGATTTAAATCTCATTTATGTTCTTCATCTTCTCATAAAGTCTTATCTTGTCTTATCTTTTACTTTAATTGGCTATGAATAAAGCATAAAGTATTTGCAGATTTTAATGGTAACAGTCTTCATTCTAAAGTTTTATAAGCAGCCATAAAAGAATACTGAAAAAATAAGTATCAAAATGGCACACAAATACACACACAATACATTATGTGTGTATAATACATATGCATTTGTGAGCTACCTTGCCTTTTTAAAAGGGCCCTAAGATAGTTTTCAAACAGAAATATTTTCATTAAATGCCTACAATCTGATTTACAGTAATTTTGCAAGATTCTCAGCTTGTTTTGTCTTGCATAAACACAATTGTAGATGCAGTAAAGTGCATTTAGAGTGCAGCCAAATAAAAAGCTGCTTCCCCACCAACATATTATTGCTATGTCAATGAAAAATGTAGTGAATTGATTGCAAACTAACTGCACATTATACACTTTTTTAATGGATACAGAAAATACACAAAGTGCATTATATTGTTCTAAGTGTTTCTTGGGATTAATTATACTACTGGTCATTGAGGAACTATTATTTAGATTATCTCAAAGTATAAGCAACCTAAACAACAGGTTATACATGTAATACATTGTATGTGAATTCCAAAAAAATACAGCAATTTCAGCACAAATGTATTTACAAGCAATATCCTGCAGCTGGAATATTATTGGAGAATCAGGACATCAGTAACAAGAATTATTTGCAGTAACAGCATCCTTACAAAAATGTGTACATATCTGTATTATGAATCAATAATATTGATACAATCTTTATTATAAAAATACAATATGTCTTTCTGGTATGCAACAATGAGATTTCTCACGTTGCCATTCATTTCCTCATCACATAAGAATATGATTAGGTTAAACATTTTTTTTTAATCATACAAATTGTATAAATGGCTATCAAATCACACATTTTTAAGTAAGGAAGTCATCAAGCACTCTGGCTCACACTACTAAATGAGCAACCAAATCATTGCAAATACAGTCCAAAATGCAATGATTTATTATTGCTATCCAAGAATGTGGTTCCTTTTCACACAATAATATTGATCTAAATGTGCATTTTTCTTATTCGCAATAACAAAGAATTTTTAGAAAGAAGAAAACAATGTTATTATATCAAAAACATCACAGTCAAGTTTATTGGAGGGGTAGAGGTGACAGAAATCTGTAAATTTCAATAACCCAATTGCTCGCTAAAAAAAGGAAAAGCTGGAGAGAGAAAAAGGATGCACAATATGGCATAAGGCCTCCAATCACAAGAAGCTTGCAGTTTTCTGTTCCATACAGGTCATCCTGTGGTGAAGATATGGTGTTATCAATATTCATGCTTCAAAGTGTCCACTTTCTCCCATGTTTGTAAAACATAACTATTCTCCCAATTAATCTTAAAATGACTGACCAAAACAGCCTCTTTTTGCAATGAAATGCTTGGCAATAAAAAAACAAAGCTAATCAGTAAAATACAGAATGTTAATACTTGCCATGCAAATCCCATCTCAAACTAATTATGCCATTCTTGGGATATAACACACTGCTTACTGCTGAGCATAATGAATCAGTGACAATATCTGCAACCATATAAATCTTATCTCCAAACAAAAATAATAGCTATTTTTTGTATAGTTCTCTTAAAGTTGCTCTCTAGACAAATTCACGGCATTTATTTAAGGCTAACTTTTTAACAGTGGTGCAAATAGATAACACTCAAATTAATCATGTACTTAAGCTTATGAAAAAATATTGAAAATTAAATGTACCAAATACATCTAGTCTCCCAACACTTTTGCCAGATTTCTTTAAGTACTAACTATGCCAAAGAAATAGCTAATTTCCATAGTAAAGGAAATTAAGGGGGGGGGGTTGGTTCTATTATTCAATAATCAAGCCATTCTGTTTTTTATGGAATATTCAAGACTGAACTGGCCTAAATACATTAAAAAGAAAGCAATACAATGGTTTAGTTCCAAAACAAGCATTGACCCTGATAGCATAATCTTGGTGACAGTCTACTAGTAAAGTTATAAAGACATTTATAGCCTGGCAGTCAATTATTGATTATATCTATTCATTAAAATCAAGAGTAATATGGATAGAATGTATCCATTATCAGGGGCTATATTTCTAGAATCCAATACCTCTAACTTATTAGTAACTGTAATGTACAACTCCATTTGTAATGTATTGCATAGCACAGTACATTTAAGATTTAAACTTTTCAGTAAGCCATTTCCCAATTTGCAGTATTCCGTATTAGCAGAGCTTATATAGCACAATCACAATATCTTTTTTCCATAGAAAACTCACTACCAGTCTTATCTGTCCTGAAAATCTGTCCTGACAAAAAGCACATCACCTAAAGATGGATGGGTGGACAGACAGATTTGAACATGCTGTATGTATTGTCAATAAGATATATCCACGATTCCTAAACCTGAGGCAAAACTACAAATAACATTTCAGTAAAACAACTCCATCATTATCCCAATTACATCCCTAAACATAGAAATATCTACATATCAGAATAACTGTATCTTCTGAACAGCTTCCTTGCAAAAAGAGAACAGGATGTTATATGTAATAGGAATTTTAAAGGAATGTATATTGTGCTTCTTTAAATTCAGAACATAAATAATCATTCATTTAACCATATGATGTACTTACTTACTCCTAGAAGCACACACAAAAGGTTAAGCCATAAAGGCTATAATCAACAGGAAAGCTGGCACAGACTGAAGTGGCACCCAGCAGTTGCAAAAAGTACCTGAGATGCATAAACAACACCCACACACAGAGATCAAGGCTAACTCACAGCAATGCATTACTGTAATTATAGGGCGAGAGGGAATGAGCTAAGGGTGCCCATATGCTAAATGCCATCAGTTGCAATTACTGTACTGGAGGCATTCGCTTGTGAAGGCTTGCTCTTTGAATGACAACGAGAAGGAAGAAATTTCCTCCTGGAGTGGTTAATGATATTTCTAGAAATGGTTTCTGACTGCTGCCAGATGTCGCTTGGAAATGCAGCAATTTCTATATTTATTGACACCAGGAGAAATCCAGGTGAAGACGCGGGTCAGACTGGGGAGCAGAGTCTAAGCCGCAAAAAGGGGGGACAATGACTCGAGAAGCAGAAGGCGGAACAGGCGGGGGAAGGATCGGGCAGAGCAAAACCAAGGTGTTTCCAAGGAAAGAAGGGAAAACGGGAAGACATAAACGTGCCCGGGGGGAAGAGCCCTGGGGAACTTGCCCCGAAGAAGGCTGAGAAAGAGGTGAATAGTTTAGAGGGAGGCGGGAGAATAGCAGAACTGAAGAGGAAAATTGCAAATGAGAAGAGTGGGAGCAGCAGAGAAGAAACCGAGGAGTGCAGTTGTTCAACTCAGCCCCCAGAAAGGGAGTTTTGAAGGACAGCGTGAAGAATATCACTGCTAACGAAAATACGACATGCAATAAGGCTCCATCGTTTTAACCTTCTTAGTACCATCCATTACTATCTTTAGTATTCGTAAGAATACCAGAATAACACCACCAAACAGCATTCCCAACCTGGCGCGTTACAGGATTGGAGTAGCCCATTCCCGCGGCTCTTTCAGAACTCCGGCACCCGAAGTGGAAAAACAGAACAAACGCAGCGCTCTCAACGCGGACACCCAGCCTTACCACAGAGAATCCAGGTCCCATTCCTGCAGGAGCGCCAAATCGAAGCTGTCCATGGTGAAACCCAGGGAGCTGGAAGATGTCAGCGCCGCTCAGCTGCAGCCGCGCGGCGGCCACGGCGCCTCTTCGCAGCGCCGCGGGTGGGCGCACAGCGGGGAGAAGGAGCTCGCGCGGCCCCTCCCTCGACGCCCGTCTCTTCCCCGCCTGGAGAAAGACGCAGCGGCCGGAGGTGTCCCCCCCCCCCCGCGGCTTCCCTCTCTCGGCCCGCGGCCGGCGCTCTTGTTCGGCGCGCTTCTTCTCCCTCGGCCGCCTGCCGCCTCTCTCGCTTCCCTTTCCCCTCCTCCACACACCCCCTCCCGCCCGCTCTCGGCCCAGCGTGGGGATGCGTGTATGCAGCGTGTGACTCGCTCAGGCTGGCGCGCTCGCTGAGGCTGCTGCAGGAGAAGCTCCCGGCGGCTCCTCGGGGGTGGCTTGAAAAATAAACAAACCGAGCCGAGACGCCGCGAGTATCAGCCTCTGCCCGCTTTTGTTTCCTGGTCTCGACTTCGGCCCTCGTGTTGTTTTTTTGTTTAAATGCCACTGAAAATACGCATGTCTCAGCCGCCGACGGTGGCAAAGCCCCCTTCGCAGACGTTCAGGAGAAAGGGTTGTGTTGAAGAGGAAGGAAAGGGAAAGGAGTGGGATTGATTAAGGTGACCTTTGCTTTCTCAGGCATCCTTCTCTGCCCTGGCCCTGCTCAAATATTTTCTCAGAAGCCTCTTTCTGGGACAAATAGAACATTTGACCTTTAAATTGGGAGACGGCAGGGCAGGCTAAGGAACCCCAAACCTTACCCTATCCACCTTTTCTAAGTGCCCCAATCAAGTTGCAAAGAATCAAATAATAACATAAAGCATATTTTGGACAGACAGTGTGGACATGACTGAATCATTAGCTAGCTAGGCAAATTAATAGTCCAGATAGTCCTCAGATGTGTGAATTGGTACTTTGGAGCAGTATTCAAGGAAGGAAGAACTCCAGGTTACTTGTCAAGATCACACTCTACAGGCACAGATCAGACTGCAGCATCTGGAACATTGTGTCTAGTTTCCTTCACGGCAACACAGAGTGGTGCTGAGGAATTGGAAAAAGTCCAGAGAAAAGCAACAAAAATGGAAGCTAAATCCTGTGAAGAACTGAGTGTGCTTAGACTAAAGAGAAGGGGGAAAATAACAGTCTTCTAATATCTTAGTCTGCCACATGGAACAGGATTATTGTTTTCTTTTTAGCATCTGAGGACATGAATCCAGGGGTAGAAGCTTTACAAAGAGAATCAAACTCAAGATAAGGACATACTTCCTGACAATGAGGGCTATTAAACAGAAGAAAAGCCTGACTCCTGAAGTCATCAGTGTTCCATCATTGGACATTTTCAAACAAAGATTGGACAGCAATTTCTTTGGGACAATCTGAGAATTCCTGGCCTGGGCAGAGGACTGAATTAGAAGATCTGAGGGTCCTTTTTTGTGCTTGTGACTCAAGCATCATGTGCATATAGATTTTGAGCCAGCAAATTTGGAAGTGTCTTCTAGGACAGGGGTCTCCAACCTTGGCAACTTTAAGCCTGAAGGACTTCAACTCCCAGAATTCTGGGAGTT
>JAOYMU010000010.1:26744874-26760716 GCA_025802295.1 Psammodynastes pulverulentus
TGGCCTTTATCTTGGCTGCTTTTGACTTGGAGGCAGTAGAGGCTTTGGCCTTGGAGGGGCCTTCCTCAGGGGAAATACTGGGCTCCATTAGTCCTGACTTGCTTCCTTTGGTAGGCACAGTCCAAGTGTTATAGCTAGGAGCTAGGCCACTCCTGAAGCAACTAGTGTAGACTCAAGCTCCTTGGGAAAAGGCCCAATCCGCTCCTGTCCCTTGTGGCCGGCCCTAAAATGGCGCCAGGCTAATTGGGTAGGATCTCCCCCGTCTTGAGCCCTGTTACTACTTTACAGCTGGCTTCGCCTCTTGTGGTTGGAGCGGGGTGGCTGGAGCACCCTCCTGTTGCCTTTGCTCGCTGACTGGCTCTGCAAGGCTCCAGAGCGCTTCACGCGGCTCCAAAATGGCAGCCGCTGTGAAATTCGGCTGCTTTTGGCTATTGCAAGCCTCTCGCCACGATCCGCTTGGCTTGCTATCCCTGTTAGCGGCGCAACTCCGTAACTGCAGCCGCCGCTAACGCTTCTTTCCCTCCGTCTGTAGGCTTTTCCCAATCCGAACAGCCTCAGCGCTTCCTCCCTCGGCTCACCGGCTCAAACGGAAGGTAAGGCGCATGCGCGCATGTGCAATGGTTGTCCAAGATGGCGCCCGTCTCGGCGGTCTCGGGCTGAGGCTATTCGCCTTGCCCTTCTCGCTCTCCAAAATGGCGTCCCCACAACGGTCTCGGGCTACAGCAAATCGCCTTGCCCTTCTCGTTGTGGCGCCTGATTCAAAGTTGCCTGCAACGGTATCGGGCCAAGGACCCTTCTCGTTGCGAATCCGTAAAAACCTTATTAGTCCCAGAGGGACTAATCCTCACTCTGTTCTCTGCAGTAGACAGAGCGAAACTGGGGCTGGATGGCTGGTGCGCGTGTCCTCAGTTTTCACTCTATCTAAAGCAGGAAGCAAAGGAGTTAACCCATGCCTTCCCTGGATACCGTCGATCCACACTGGAGAATGTATATACAGTAGCTAGGTCCTCCAGATGAACCATTCCTGGCCTTCTGCCTTGTAGATTGTTAAGAATATAACTTCTTGAATTTCCAGCCAGCCTGTTAGATATGCTATTTGGGAATTATAGCAAATGTAAACCCTAAAAATCTGAAGGTGTTATTTAGGGAAGACTGAAGTATAATGTGATACAGATCTCAGTTTGCTGCTTATTAATCTTTAGGCTTTCCTTGGTCTCTTTTGTCTTTAATTCCCAATAAAAAGAATTTCAATCAGAGGTGGTATTCAGCAGGTTCTGATCAGTTCTGGAGAACCAGTAGCAGAAATTTTGAGTAGTTCGGAGAGCCGGTGGTAATCTTCCCCCAGAGTGGGGAGAGAATGGAGATTTTACAGTATCCTTCTCCTGGAGTGGGGTGGGAATGGAGATTTTACAGTATCCTTCCCCTGCTACGCCCACCAAGCCATGCCCACCAAGCCATGCACACCAAGCCACACCCACAGAACCAGTAGTAAAAAATGTTTAATCCCACCACTGATTTGAACCTGCATCTCAATGCAGGTCATTGAGATTAAGATAGATCATAATCTCATGCAAACTATCTGGTTAGACTTGCAAGCTTTCTTAGAAAATAATGACTCACCAAATATTAATATGTTCCTTCATTTAAATACAATGGAAGTTTTTTTTTTAAAGCTAGATATTACTTTTTTGACTCATTTTAAAAAAAACAAAGGCTGAACCTTCAGAGGTTGAAACTCAAATTATTCTCAGTTGTGAGGTATAACATTGTCCTATGGCTCTTTAAAAAATAACCATGTTGAGCACCCAGGATCCATGAATAAAATACATGCCTTGAAAATGATTTCCTATTAGCTTGTACCTGGCAGGCATACTAGGAATCAAGAAAAGGTTGGCAGGCTCCTGGCCTACAGACTAAAGAAAATTAAAAATAGATAAAAAATGTCCAGTATCAGAAAGCATACTGGTCAGTTCGCAGAAACATGAAATTCATTAACATTCTCTTCCAGCAATTTTATTTAAACATTTACTAAGATAGGAGTACTTCTCAGTTGAGATAATAAAAAAAAATCCTGAGACTATTTTCTCAGAAAGGCAACAACAATTTTTTAAGGCCCCAGTCAATGCATCTGAAATGAAAAAACAATAACTAATGAAAGTCACAAAATCTCTGGTTCTGACAGTTACGTTATGCAGTGGTGCAGGCCTGATCTGACATCTAGGGAATAATTATTATAATAATGGCATAACATACACACAATGTGTGTGCATGACATCCTATAACTCCTAAATTGTATGGAAGGGACTAAGCTAGAGCTATTAATAAAGATGTTGCTACTGCCTTCAGAATACCTGGATATTGATCATTAATATGAATACCTCACTTTCCTCATGATGAGTGGAATTTATCTAATTAAAGGGCGTATTAACTCTACTCACTGGTGCGTTTACAGTGGGTGCTTTAAAAGGATATGCAAAACATACACACACCTTCTATATTTGAGCAGATAAATATGGGTGGGGATAGACTGTTATATCACTGAATTAATTGCCTTTAGCCAGCACAGTGTTATCACAGTCTAATTGAATAATCAAATTAAGAAGACAGTGATCAATTGTTGAATTAGCCAATTTCCTCAAGTTTTTCTCAGGAAATGAAGTTAAAGTCAATTAAGGCAGCAAAAAGAGTTTGATTCAAAGGTTTCTAATATTTCTCTACTAAATAATGTAATATCGTACACTGAATTGTTGTAGAATACCTGTCTCTAAAATATCCTGCCTGCAATGGTACTATAATGTTCTCAGAATACATCTGGACCTGCAATCAGTGACAGAGAAATTTAACATGAAGTTTACTAATTACAGAGGAAAGAAGAATTGGACTGTAGTTGACAGGATCTCATCTGTCACCGTTCTTATATATTAGGAAAGTGATGAGTAATTTTTTTTGGGGGGGGGGATTATCATAGAAGAGTTTATAGTCGTTGAAATTCTTGGATATAATGCCATATTAATACCAAACTATATTGCTATTCTATTCTTGTTGAAAAGTGGGGATGACATTTTTGTTTAACTAGTATGCCTTCTGAGATTTGTTACACAACTTTCCAGGTATATGTAAATTAGAAACAAATGTTAATAATTCAGAAAAATGGCAAATGGATAACAACATTAAGGGAATAGTTTATTTTTATTTTTATTTATTTTTTGTAATATGGAATGCTATTTTCTACTAGCTAAATAGAGGTTAACGAAGTTCTTATCATGGAACAAATGAAACTCCATTAATTTAAATCTATGGATTGGATTTCTATTTCCAATAAAAATGGAAACAGCTGTATGATAATGTCTCATGGCCACTAAAAAAATTAATATCAAGCATAATTCACATAAATTTCGAGTTGGTAACAAATTAATCTTTGTTCTTTTTCGCCATTAAATTATATTGTAATTGTACATTATTTTTAAAATAAGCATTAATTTAAAGTTAACCTTTGAAGAATTACCATTTAGAGTTGCTATAGATTGTCAATAAATTATGGCAGAACTTTGGGTGAAAAACAATGAAGTTATGCAAATGAATTCTGGAGTGGGTACCATTTTACTAAAATATCTTAGAAAAATAATTATTTTTCATCATAGGAAAATGGAAAAGGTAACAGAATATATATTGGTTTTAAGAAAAAATAATATGAAGAATTATAAAGAACTTGGCAGCTTTCCATTTTTAGCCCAGTAAAAGTATTCCTGAATGAATATATGCATTTGAAAGCAGACTTTCCAGGATGCACATATTCAACAGTGATGAGATATATATGTTCATTTCACAGATCAATGTTAAAGTTAAACTGAACTTAAATTGGAAGGTGTGATGAAACAGCCATAAATCAATAGAAAGACTCTCCACAATTCTCAATGTTGCAAAAATGAATGAATGAATGAATGAATGAATGAATGAATGAATGAATGAAGTTATCATTGCTAGGGCTTCAAGTGGACTCTTTCAGAGCTGGAAAAATGTCAACTCCATCCATTAAGTCAGCCAATGTCATGGAGACAGGTAGTCTCTGTTTTTCCATTTGTGGCTCAAAAGCTGTATTGGGATGGCCTTGCTTTCTCAGTAATAAGCTAATGGTACCTATGTCTGATTTATTTGGAAATAAATTTAGTACTGAATAATCAATGTCAGTTGGATAGTGGTTTCTCCATCTCCAACCTTCAGTCAAAAATGTTCAGCTAAAGTTGTAAAGTTGAAAGTTTACATTCAGTCAGAATCTAATTTAAGAGCATTATTCCAAGTTCTGAGAAAATAAAGAACAAATTACCTTCTTTTATGTAACAGTGTCAGATATTTGAGATGGCATTCTCCCATCACCACACCACTCCTGTGGTCATATTTTTTTCAAAGCAAACTATAACCCAGTTTCTTGATTTATCCTCATACCCTTATCATTTTTCTTTGTATCTGTTCCAGTTTCTCTGCATTTTAAAGATGCATGGACATTTTTCATTTCAAACAATGAAAAATTCCATTAACTTCATTGATTTGGAAACTATATTTCTTGAAATATACTAACTCATATTCAGTACATATGGAGAAAGAATGAATTTAATTAATCTAATTTTAAAAGTATATTTCATTTTTTAGAAACTTTGAAAGAGATAATGATGGATACAGTATATATTAAAGATGTTTCTATTAAGATCATAATAATTAAGGATAGTTAAGGCTTTTTAAAGCTTTCTGAGAACATGAAATGAAAACTCTTACAGATCCATGTGGCTCCCATCCTAATGATGTGTATGTCTGGTTTTACAATCTTTGTAGATTAGTTGCTGTGGATCCTAGTCAGTATTCTGTGATAAGGGATATTATTGTTATCCAGATGCTTTAGATACTTTTATCATTTTTCTATTTTAAATTGTAATTACCTAGAGCCATTCTAGAGTTGGGCAACCTTTAAATCTAATAAATAAATGAATAATGCTTCCCTCTCAGCTACTCCTTTCTGAGATAAATATTTGGATGATAAGCTCTCTGTACTTTCAATTAATTCACACTACATTCCATTCTGTCCATATAACGTCTCTATTGTTTTTTCCTATTTTTCACATCACATATCAAAATATGAGTTTTTCCTTGCTAATTTTCAACAGACCAATTCAGCAAAAGTTTGGCTTTCGTTGCCTTGTAATTACTGTCTTTAAATTTATATACCAATCTTTTCCTATCTTTAGGCCACACAGTCTTATTCCATATTTATGGACATTGAACTATTAGCACTTTATGTGCCCCATCTGGAGTTTTAAATTTGTCCATGAATATTTCATCTAAACCTAGTTCTTTTGTTTCAAATAGCAACTCTATTGCTCTATGGTGGTCATTCCCAAACATGTTTTCTTCCTACAAGTGTTTCTATCAATTTGTAATCCTATTTGTAAGAGATTTTCGATATACACTTTCTCTTTTTTATCCATATTGAAGTCTTGTAACTTCCTTTCATTCACACACACAGACACACACACACACACACGTGTGTCATGGTGGTTTCCTCCCGGTGTTGCCACTGGTTTGCTCACTGTGCCCATGTGTGCGCGCATGCAAGTGCGCAAATACACGTTCCCCCTCTGTGCGTACACACACTCCCCCTCCCTTTTGCACATGTGCATGCCTACTGGCGCATGTCGCGCCGATCATCTGACAGCACTCTTTGATCCTCTCAGATGATCAGCACACGTTTTTTAGCTATTGGTTTTTTAGCTAAAAAAGTGCTGGTTCAGCCGAACTGGTAGCTAAAAAAAGTGCACCAATCAGCTGAGAGGATTAAAGAGTCCTCTCAGATGATCAGCATGCACATGCACAGTAGGTACGCGCAGGAGGGAGGGGAAAGCGCGCGCGCACAGGGGGCGTAATTTTTCTAACGGTTCACCCAAGTGGCAGTTTTTTTCTGCTACCGGTTCGGCCAAACTGGTGCGAACTGGTAGAATACCACCTCTGATGTATATGTGTGTATTCATGGTTCAGTAGAAAAATAATGATGGTGCAATCAAGTGCCACTATCAAGGAGCAGCAATGTTCCACAAAATTAGAAATAGATTCAAATGTTACAGTGGATTTTTGCTTTTCCCAGCAAATAATTAAAAATAATTAAGTTTGTCATATTTGGTGATTGCATGAACCACATACACATATTTTATTTTCCATAGGCCAAAACTACCTGCATACGTGCTATCATAGTACCTGCAGAGTTTGACCAAATCATATTCAATCATTGGAATACTCACTGCAGATTAGTAACATGACTAAAACTTCCCTTTCCAGTTAGATAACTTGCTAACTTGCCCTGTTTAATATATTCTCTTTTCCTGTAACAAAAGCAATGGAATTTCAAAGGAGCTAAGAAGTGGAGATCTTTTTCCCTTCTCATATTCTTCAGAAAACAGAATAACAAAGCAGCGTTTAAGCTTGAAACCGCATAGAAACAGGTAAGGTCATTTATTTATATACACCCCGGTGGAGAAAATACATAAAAATTTGCCAGTACTGAATCCTATAAGAAATGAGAGTAATCAGTCTTAACAGCAACTCTGCATTAACCTATTGAAGAAAAAAAAACTGTACAGGATATGAAGAAGGAAATACCAAAGAAAAACAACTACTGGGAAGAAATAACTGAAGATGAGAAACAGAGAGAGAGGAAGGTAGCCAGAGAAAGAGGACAGAATAGCAACAAATAGATTTGTAGTGCTCTGAATTTGAATTAACTGAAATGTGCATTTTAAGGGACTGAGATATGAAACTGGCTTGTGTTCATAACAGGTGTTATATTTCTTTACAGTGCAACTAACCAAGCTCATTGCAAAAAACTTCCTTCAGGTTGTCTTAAATTGACATACGTGTTCCCAGCAAAAGGAAGTAACATTATACACTGCTTCACCTTCTTTCTCTGTCAATGTTAAATGCCACTGTTTTTAAAATAAAATTTGGCATTTCATCCTCTCCTAATCTTCTAGCATGCTTACATTACTCCTTTGTTAAAATACAAAAAATTGTAACACTTTTTGTTTTTCCTTCTTCTGTGATAGGGAATATAGCCCTTTCCTCTGTATCTCTCTTTCCAGATCTGGATGTTAAATTATATAAAACTCTCTCTGGCATCAGCTATTTCTGAAATTCTTGATGAATTCTTATGAACCAGATTGTCTAAGTTCTGTATGTCTCAATATATACAGTAGTTCCTAGTTATCACAGAAACATTTATATTCTCATTCCTGCACTAAATCAGTACAGATGCAGCCTAATTGCTATTCAGATCACAACTGACTTTTAGTTTTGTCAGAGAACCAAGACATTTTGGAGATATAAAAAACTCTTGCTGTGGGCTGAACAACTTCCTATGGTCTCTGTTATAAAAAGATAATGGCACCTTCATTGTTATACCATAGAAACTGTGCCAAGAGCACTTTAGAAAACACAAAACACTACCATGCTGGGGAATATATTTCCTTCACAGTTACCATTTCTAACTCAACTAGCTGGCCCTCATTTAGCACAGCATCTGTTAGTTACTTATCACTTTTTTTTCCTTTGCCCTTTATATATAAGCAAATACCATAATCTGAACAAAATACCTAACTTGTAATTTGCATATGCATAACTTGTAATTCCTACTTATAAGTAGGAATAGGTAAATATGGTTTACTTTATCAATCAAACTATCAAAGGATAGCGTGGACATGTGAATAAAAGAACTGATCTACTGAGAGATTTTAGTTTTCATGGATTTGTGGAAATGTAGAATGCCAACTATGTATTGTCTATACATTATGGTGGCATTTTTTTATATTGTTGCTTCAAAAAGCAAATTGGATATCAGAACAAGAGGAGGAGGAGGAGAACTATAGCCTAGAACAGGGGTGTCAAACTCACGGCGTCACTTCAGCATCACGTGACGTATCGGGACTTTTCTCCCCCTCTAAACAGGGCATGGGCATGGCCAGCACGTGACTCATCCGGCCTGTGGACCAGGAGTTTGACAGCCCTGGCCTAGAAGTACAAACAACTCAGAAGAGACATGATTAAGATTTTTAGACAGTTATAATTTTATAGAGCTCCCTGTAATGCTAGAACATGGATGAAAAGACAAGACTCAATTACAGTGGTGATGGGAGGACCATTGGAAGACCTGAGGGCCAGACTATGCAGGATAAAATTTATGTTGATGGTCATAACAGTTGACACAATAATCAATCAATCCATCAATCAAAATGAACAATTTTATTATTAAAAATATTGGTAATTATTAAAAATGTATCAGTAAAGCGGCCACTATATCTTCCAGACTTACAAAAAGAGTATGGCTTAATAAGAAATTGACAGAACATACCAAGATCCAGGTCTACAAGCCTGTGTCTTGAGCACACTCTTATACTGCAGTGAGTCTTGGATCCTTTACATACGGCAGGAGAGAAAGTTGAACACCTTTCATATGCGCTGTCTCCAATGTATTCTTGGCATCATCTGGCATGACAAAGTTCCAAATAGCGCAGGCTTGGAACATGCTGGAAGTTCTAGCATGTATACACTATTGAAACAGTGACATCTATGCTGGCTTGGGCAAGTCATGAGAATGGCTGATGGGCAGATTTTGGAAGGCCTCCTGTATGTAGAATTAGTGCAGGGAAAGCGCCCTAGGAGACCACAGCTGCGATAAAAGGATATCTGCAAGAGGGATCAAAAGGCCTTGGGAATGGACATCAACAGCTGGGAAACCTTGACCTCTGATCGTTCAGCTTGGAGGCTAAAGACCTAGCATGGCCTTCTCCAATGCGAAGAGACTCTTGTTCAGCAGGCTGAGGCAAAGAGGCAGTCCCAGAACCAGTGAAATCTGAGGGCTGGGCAGGGGACAGACTGTATCTGTCCTCAGTGTGGAAGGGATTGCCACTCTCAGATTGGCCTTTTCAGCCACGCTAGATGCTGTTTTAGGATCTCTGTTCAAAGCATGATACCATAGTCTTTCAAGACTGAAGGATGCCAAAGAAAAAAAAAAGAATAGTTTGGTGTGTAGCAAAATTAAGTTCAAAGTATGAAATAAAAGTGCGTGCTGTTTGGACCCAAGCACCTCAGATCTCAATTGATAGCATCTTGGAATCTGAAGTCAGTGAGATATTTTATAACCTCATCCCCCCTTAAATTGCAGTAAAAGTTAAAACCAAAAGTTACCGCCATGTTGTATTTATTTTTCTAAAACAAACCCTTGTTCTCCCATGGGCTTATGATATTGCTCAATTTTAAGCTAAACCTTCAGCCTTTCCTCTTCTAAACCCAAAGCTGTAAACTACTAAAGAAGTTCTTAAAAGAGAAGGGGTCTATAAAGCTTTCAGTAAATAAATTGCACCTGTGGTAAGAATTCTGAACCTGCCTTTGTGGGATTTCTAGTGTGAACCAGCCCTGCTCTCGTTACATAAATGCACATTTTTAACCATTTTCTACCTGCGGACCTGCTTAACAGAATAAGAATGTATAAGTTGGCAAAGTGCTTGTCAGATTAGCCAACAAGTGTAGCATCATGCCTGTGCCAACTGAACCTCCTTTGGACTGAGTGTGTTCTTAGGCAAAATCTCGGTGAGATTACTGATTCTGAATGGCAGTTGTTTGCATTTGCCCCTGAAGTCACTAGCCCAAGGACTTGCAATATTATGTAATATGTTTTTGTATTTAATGATTCAGATTCTGCCTCTCTTTGCTTCTCTAAGAAATAAGTGTTCCATTGTTCATCATGATAAACTTCACTGGCCTGATGGGCCTAGATGTAGTCTTATGACAAACAACATTATCTGGAAGTCATTCTCTCTTTCCTTCATATAAACAAATGTCTTTGATACATGACAATCCCAGAGGTATTAATGTTACATGCTTATTTTAGGAACTTTTATTTACTTTATGATCTTCGTAGGTCATTGACATCCTATTTAATGTCGATGACCTTATTTATATTACAGCAACATACATTAAAAGTGTTCCCTTCGATAACATTAACATTCTCAATTGTAATCCATCACCTAGGCAAACCAAAGCTTTAACTCAGGGTTGTATGTACTGGTGAAAAGCTTTAATGTAGATTTTATTATACATAGCGAGTAGAAATGCTCTGATCAAACTGAGTTGCTCATTTACTTCCTTTCTAAGGCAATTACAGAAATGACCATTTCTTGACCCAAGAAGCTTTAATCCATTTTTTTTAATGCCATCACATGGAAATTCAGAATTTTTAAAAAAAAATTTTTTTACTACAAGTTCATGAACTGGAGAAATGACACAATCATATTGACAAGTGCAATATAATTCAGGCCCGGGTCCAGGCAATACTTATGCTTTGTTTACTAGATTTTCTCCTATAGAACATGAAAATAAATTCGAAGTGGTAAATATCCATAAACATAACTAAAGACATTGGAAGAATTCCTATAACTTTGGTAACTTTGTAAAGTGGATTTTTGTCAGCCACAAGATAGACAGAGAATAGCAGATTGGGAAAGGCTATCCTAAATTAAATAAAAATCAGGACAGGCTGTATCCTATGGGTGTGTTTCTGTACAAGTAGTAATTGTTCTTCATAATAATGAGATATTGTAATGTCGAAACTAAACACTGTGGGAATCTCCCCTAAAGCATCTTCAGTAGCATAATCTGAATCCATTGGAAATGTGCATTTGCCTTCTGCTTTCAGTTGAATATCATGTTAAGAGTACCTAAATTCTATTAATAACAATTTAAAAGAATCAGAAACCCATAAAATTTCCAATGAATTCTAATTAAAGGAGATGTTTATCCATCTATCTACCTACCTACCTACCTACCTACCTCTCTCATTTCAACCTCCCATATGATACTTCCATATGTACTCATGTAGATGAAATTAAAAGATAACAGAATTATACAACCTTCACATGTAATTGCTGAACTGTTTAGACTTCTGTGCAAATTAGGTTAACCCATCATATACCTTGACTAGCCTGGCTAGTCACTGTATATGATAATAAAAGTAGTTTACAATCATTCTGGTTTGTTCAGATAGTAGAAACAACATGGGAAGAGATTGCCCTTGTTATTAAAGTTTAATGATGGCTTCTGGAAGATATTCCCTATTTGGTTACCTGTAGAAGTTTTGACCATTTTGTACAAAATCTGCTATTTTCAATCTGAAAGAAAATGTCACATGTGAATCTATGCCTAGGATTTCTCCAAGTCAAGGCAAGTGTACAACCAGAAAATTCTCAGCACATGTAATCTGAGATGAACTACAATAAAAGCAATTATACCAGCATCAGAACACGGTAGATCAATCCAAGGGCAGAAGTTATCAATTAACTTTTAGAATACATTTTAGTATTCTAAATTGTAACCCCCTGAATTATCTACCATGATGACAAAACTCTTAAATGGATACTCAAAAATCAATTGGTTATCATACTTGGATTTACATCTTGCAAGATTTTACACTCTTTTGCCTCAGAATGCAGCATGGACGTATTTAATTTAATTTCAATTAAATTAAATTGCAAGGTTCAATCAACAGGTCTGCAGAAATATTCACTTTTTTTTTTTACCAGAAGCAAAACAAAAACATAACACAAAAAGCATGATAATTCAACAACCACATCGGGGGCGTCATATGTACTGCACTTATCTATCTTTCGATTGAGTGGATAGACCCAATTAACTTCCTTTTTAGAATACTAGGGATCATATTTTCACCTAACCTTCACAATATTTCATGACCTAAGCACACAACTTACCAAATAACTTTAAAAGATTTAGTCAAACCCCAAACATGCCAGCTTTCCTATCCCAGGAGTGTGAAATCTCATTTTCCAGTTCTCTGGTCAAATTTAATGAGCCGCCTCCTGTTTAACCTCCATGTGAGAAGGTTTGGAAGCATCAAGGGAAAGTCTATTTTTCCCCCTTGGTAAACAAATCAGAGATTTGGATAAACACCAACATATATGTCAGTATGTCAGTAAAGATGGCTTCTGTGCTTAAAATGGCTCTTACAGTATAATGTTATTTAGAGGAAGAATTAAATTAAAGTTGTTTTCTAGTGAAACTCAAAACGTACAGAATTGAAACAAGAGAACAAGGATGAAAAGCCAAAATAATCCAATATGAAAACAAGCTAGGAGAGATAGAATAGAATATAGAATAACAGAGTTGGAAGGGACCTTGGAGGTTTTCTAGCCCAACCCCCTGCTAGGACAGGAAACTCTACACCACTTCAGACAAATGGTCATCCAATTTCTTCTTCAAAACTTCCAGTGTTGGAGCATTCACAACTTCTGGAGGCAACTTGTACACTGATTAATTGTTCTAACTAACAGGAAATTCCTCCTTAGTTCTAGGTTTCTTCTCTCCTTGATTAGTTTCCACCCATGGTTTCTTGTCCTGCCCTCAGGTGCTTTGGAAAATAGCTTGACTCCTTCTTCTTAGTGGCAGCTGCTGAAATATTGGAACACTGATATCATATTCACCCCTAGTCCTTTTCATTAAATTAGACATACCCAATTCCAGCAACCGTTCTTCATATGTTTTAGCCTCCAGTCCCTTAATCATCTTTGTTGCTCTTCTCTGCACTCTTTTGAGAGTCTCAACATCTTTTTTACATCATGGCGACCAAAACTGGATGCAGTATCCCAAGTGTGGCCTTACCAAGGCATTATAAAGAGGTATTAAAATCTTCATGTGATCTTGATTCTCTCCCTCTGCTGATGCAGCCTAGAACTGTGTTGGCTTTTTTGGCAGTTGCAGCACACTGCTGCTGGCTCATATTTAAATTATTGTCCACTAGGACTCCAACATCCATCTTACAATTACTACTTTTGAGCAAGGTACCCCATTGCTTTATATGTTTTTTCCCTATACATAGTTAAACTTCATATGCCTACTTCCTACATAAAACCTTATCTCACCTTAAAATGAAAAAAGGCACTCTATTCATCCCTACAGTGGCTTCTGATTACATTGATGGAAACTACAATTGGTAGATATGGCATCCATCATTCATGGATCAGATTTGGTTGTTTTACTGAAACAATTGCATTTTAATTGACATCATTATAAAACTCATTGTAAGATTTTTGCCAGTAGGCTTTGTCTACTTTTGCTTTACTTTTACTAGCTGTTTTTGTTTTAATCATTTCATGATACAGATTAACCTTTTAGCAGCATCTAAAAATATAAACCTAAGACATCAACCCAAATGTAGTATTTTGGTATTGTACATTGATATCGTTTTGGTCCCAAACCTATATCATTGTTATAGTCCAATGCTCTGCCAAAATTATATCTACTGTAACATGTAACATTTTATCAAAGAAAACATTATCCTTGATGCTGACACCTCCTGCTTTTTTCAACTGAAAATTAATTTCATTTTTTTTTTAAATGTCAGACTTGAAAAACTAATCAGCCAGAATTGAATTGGCTAATATTCCCCATTTCATCTGGAAAATGAGCTGCTGTTAAAAGAATGGAATGATTTCAGAACAATGTATGACATAGCTAAAATTTCCAAAATTTTCAAAGCATGTATCGATTTTTTTTAAATACCCTTAGATTCCAGATTTAGCTTTTTTAAAAAAATTATTCACTGTAAGCCCCACTTAAACAAAGTGAGACAGGAGATAGGAGAAGGCTGTCATCTGTATAACATCAAGTTGTAATTACATATACCATAACAATTTGTGTTTAATAACCATTTCAGCCAAATGTGGTTTCCTTCTCTGTAATGTCTAAGATTAAATGGTCTACTGTGCTCCATACGATGGTTCAAATCTGGTACTTAGAAGCATAAGCCTACTCAGGTCTATCAAAATTAAGTGCCACTCTGTCCCACAGAGTTTACTCTCTTGTAAGCATGTCCAGGATTGCAGCCTAAGTAGTTTTTCATTATTTCCAAAGTACGGGGCCTGATTAATCGAACCGCTGCCTAAAGCAGGCCTTGGCTGTTGCTGCTGTCTTCTGATGTTATTGTTCTTTGGATAAGATATACTTTGTGAAAACATTAGGGATCTCTATTAAGCAGCTGGGTGACTTATAAATATATATTTATGCTTGAAGCGTAAGTGGTCATTGGCTTCCCTACTGTTTTTACGTAGCTAACAAAACAACTCTATCAAAGTAAGTATTATTCCAAAACTCAACTTCCTGTGCAGAATGCTCCCATGTGTTCCATCAGTTTGGCTCACTGATGAACTACATCATTTCTTATAAACTATCCATGGCCCATAAATTTCCAAGCATAAAGGCTATTGCTGTGCTATACAAATCTGTGGAGGATTTTTCTCCTACTGTTTAATTTTGGTTGGCTTACCAATGAGCTGTTTCTTTTCAAACTCTTCTCCTCTTCTCCTTGGACTTCTTTTGATAAAAAGTACCTCGGAGTTCTCTCTTTCTTTCATCTCTTTAAAGATATTTATGTCTAATCTACCAGAATGTTCAGTGATGGCCAGAATTAAATAGAAGTATCACATATTTCCGAGAATGAGGTGAATACAAGATGCAATTTCTGTTCCTCTGTTCCTTTGGCTCTTAGTTCCTCAATTATTATCAGCTTTGCTCAAGAATTCTAACTGTGCTTTTAAGACCAGTCCGATAGGCAAAAATATACATGCTACAACCATTTTAATTTTATATCCTAGCTTGTTGATTATTATGAGCTAGGAATTATCAAAACCCAAAAAGATCATGGCACCCAAGCAGACCATCAGTCTCTTGTAGCTTTCTCCAGTCTGATAAGCTCTAGAACTGTTAGATTTCCACTTCCTACATATATAGGGAACACCAGGTTTTATTTACTCACTGCAGATGTCACAATAAAGTTTAATTTCTATATGTTTTACTAAAATTGAAGTGAATTTGCATTGAAGATTATATTTTAGACTTTTTTTTAGATTCTTCTGACTATACAGTTTATGTGGCTCTCAAGGGAAGCAGATGATTTGCACAGATCTGGTTTTATACACATCTGGATTATCAGATCACATTTTCAGTTCATCTAGCTAGTCAGCTTTGTCTAAATCAGACATGCCTTAAGAAAAGGTTTACACCAAAGAAGGGTAAGTGCGATTCAGTCTCATTTATCCCAATAACCCACAGAACATCCAGAATGAGGAACTATTCACACATGACCTTGAGAAAACACAGACTATGATTGAAGTGACCAGAGCTTCAGTCTATCAATGTCAAGGCTAAAGAAGGAATGTGTAAATCAAGTCCCAAGCATATTATTATGACTTTGCAGTCTATGAAAAATGTTGATCTAGGTTGATCTAGTCAGCTGCACAGCAATGAAAACATTTTGACAGGAGACAGATCACATTATAGAGAAATGGAACCATGTGGTAAAAACACAATGGATTTGAATCACTGACATTATTCAGATAAGCAATAGTTATGGAATCTGTGTTTTAATTAAAAATAACAGTTTTTTTTAATGTTGACATATATGCTTACTATCACTACCTACTTGCAGATCACATATTACAACATTTTTTGAAAGTATGCATAGTCAAACTAGAGGCTGTAGGTTCTACATATACAAAAGTACAGCCACCATTTCGATTCTACTTACAAAAATAGGGATTGACTATTTCAGAAAATAAAAACGCAATTATGGAAAGAAGGGTAGCATTTGTATGCTAAAAAAGATGTTCCTTATCTTCTTTAGATGTTCTTTCAATGGACACCTATGTAGATAGATATCTGTATTTCTACTGTGATGTGACAGAAGCTTGGAGAAAGATGGGTGAAGAAGAAGATAAAAAATTTTGGCTGAAAAATCCAAC
>JAOYMU010000010.1:27345572-27370786 GCA_025802295.1 Psammodynastes pulverulentus
GGTAAAATGAGGACCCAGATTGTGGAGGCAATATGCTGATTCTGTAAACCGCTTAGAGAGGGCTGTAAAAAGCACTGATAAGTGGTATATAAATGTAAAGTGCTATTGCTATTGCTAGAGTGAGATAGATATATATCTAGACATGTTTTCAGTTGTAAATAGATAAAACAGGTAAAATTGATGTCGGGAAGTGCTGCATGGATTTGTATATATGTTTTGTTTTGAAAATGGAAAATTCAATAAAAATTATTTTTTAAAATAATTAAATTAAATAATTAAAGACAGATAGAAATTAAATTAAATTAAACCTTCTGATTGAAGGATACCAATTTTCCTTAATTTAGTCATACTGGTCACGTGTGATAGGAGTTACAGTCCAGCTTATTTCAGTGGTACTAGTTTGAGGAAAACTGTGTGCAGCCTGTTAAAAATTCCCATATTAGTATTGGAATAAAGAAAAAAGTCTTCCTCCCTTCCTTCCTTCCCTTTTTTTTTTCAGTGTTTGCTCATTACTATTAAGTGACTCTGTATTGGCCTTTAAGGTGTATTCTATTATTGGCTATGTCTGCATTGGGGATAAGAGACTTTGCATTGTTTCAGATCTGATAAACATTTTCAAACTTTAAAAAAAAAAATAGAGGTCATGTTTTAGGAGACTTGCTAGTTAAAAACTTAGTAGGCTACTGAAGAGCAGCATGCCCACATTCTTGAATCTTGTACTCTGGAATTTATTTTTACATTTAGTTTGAAATAGAACAAGCAACATATTGGCAAAGATTTACGAGCTTTTTATAGTAGTGTTCTTCAGTGTTTTACAGTACACTTAATGTCCTAGTAGTTTAATTTTGCACAATCTTTGCTTTCCTGTTGATGCAACGCCCATCAATTTGGTTTTGGTTTCTAAGTAATTGCATATCCAGAACATCAGAAAAACATCTGCTAGAAAAATATAGCTGAAAGATACAGAATTTACAGAAAAGTTACATCCATGGTTGGAAACGTGTTGTTTTTCCTTTCCAGATACCTAGGAAATCTATATGAAAACATGCAAATACAAATATTTGCATTATTTGTAAAAAAAATGAAATATAAAGTTTGAAGTGGAAGAGATTTTATCTACAAAGATGCTACACATTGTCCTTCATAAGTTACTTTATTTTTGTATATTTACATAGGTAAATAACATGTTACTTATTTTTTCAGAGTCAAATTGTAAAAACACTATTTAAAAACATGGTGGTTTTTTTGGTAATTCCAATCTTTCCTTTATAATATATGAGCTATGATTGACTGAGAGAAAAATGGATAATGTGTTTGCTAACATATGGTCTCCCTTTGTAGAGTGACCTTTGGTCATGTGGCATTACGGCCATTGAGATGGCAGAAGGCGCTCCCCGTAAGTGATACATATATATTGTTTATTAGTCTGATTTCAGAAATGCAACCTATTCTTTGACTTGCTCTTTCTAATCTAAATGTACCCTTGGAATATTTTGGACCACAATGATCTTCCAACTCTAACGTAGAAAAAATATTAGGTACCATAAATTGAAATTATTAGGCAGCTGTGACAAAGCCTCATTTTGCAGTGATTGTGCTAAACCAATAGAAATCAAATAACAGAACAAACCCTGCAATACAGAATTATTGAATTGATATTTAATCCATGTAAAACTTCTGATGAGGTATTTGATTCTGAGACAGCCATTATAAGAAGAAGGCTGTGTTGGTCTATGGGGCAAAAGATGTGGAACCTGGTAGCACCTTTTCCAACTAACACATTTTATTTAAAAGCATGAACTTTCACTTCAGTCCAACCAAATGCATGGAATGTCTGGATTTATGTAGAATTTAAAACATGTAAGGGATGGGGAGACAAGGATGGGAGGATAGGCCAATTATGCAGATGCATGTTTCATGTGGAGAGGTTATAGTTACCTTATCAATCAACAATTAAAAAAAGATAGTGGGCAGTTGAGACCTTGTGAGAGTGCCTGAAATGTTTTATGTATGTCCGTTCAACATTGCTTGATGACCAACATTGCTTGATGATACCCTTCATCAGATGACAGCAGCTTATGGCTTTGAATAAAATTTGTTAGTCAGAAAAGGTGCTATTAGATTCCTGATTTTATGTTATTAGCAGACTTAATGTTTAGTGCTTATAGAATGCCACAGAGCTTATTGCACATGACAAATCCCTTATATACTGTTTTTCAAAGGAAATGAGTGTTTGGTCTCTAATTTCCAGGGGCTATGTGAAGAGGTAATTGTTATACTTAGCTCTAAGGCATTTTATAAAACAGATGGTGTCTCTGAAATCACAGCACCTCTCTCAGCGTAAACATGATTCTATGCTCTCTTTGATCTACGGTTGTCAGGACTATCATTTTTATAATCTTTTGTTCTTGTCATAATCCCATCACTGCTTAGTTTACAATGTTAAATATATGTAGATATAATTCAATAATACGATAAAGCTGAAAAATCAACTATGAAACTTTTCATTTTTTTTAGCTCTTTGTGATATGCATCCAATGAGAGCCCTGTTTCTTATTCCCAGAAATCCTCCTCCACGGCTAAAGTCCAAGAAATGGTATGTGGGATTTGTTGATGTGGTTTCCTTTTTTCTCTGATTTTGCCATAGCCGTTTCATTTACAAGACAGAGCTTTCTTTACATAAAAAGTAACTTAAGGGGATGTGATGGCTCAGCGATTAAAGACACTGAGCTTGTCAGCTGGAAAGTAATAGTCCAGATTTGAGACCCGAACACCACGTGTCAGGTTAGTTTCCTTTTCTAGCCCAAGCTCCTGTACACTTAGAAGTTTGAAAGCATGCAAACGTGACTAGATAAATAGGTACCTTCGGTGGGAAGGTAACTGTGTTCCATGTGCCTTGGCGTATAGTCATGCTGGCCACATGACCACAGAAATGTCCTCAGACAATGTTCCTTCAATGTTACTCTGCTAAGAAAAGGAGTCATAGAGTCAGACACAACTGGACAGGGGAAACCTTTACCTTTGTAAAAAGCAATTTACAGAGAGATAAAATAAGATTTCTATGCTAGTGAAACTGAGCATATATATTCAGAAATGGATATGCAAATAGACATTTTCAGTCACTCACTCAGACACACACACACACACACACACACACACACACACACACCAGATATTTGCCTTTTGCATTTTTCCAGAATCTCAGGGCAGGGCAAGTTAGATTAGCTGGAGAAAGAATGAATGGTTGATGCAAAGTATATTAAATAACTTTCATTTATAATGCTCAAAACAAATTATTTTTAAATAGTTTCATGCTAACAGATAGTTCATTCATTATAATTTCTTAATAGAAATTCTCTTAATTTATTATCTAAAATAGAGTAAACAGAATAACAATGTCACTGATTTTTAGCATGAACATTGCTTTGTTAAAATGTGTGAGACTTTCACTATCATAATTACAAATGAGATAAAAAGTAGTTACTCTTCTTTCCAGCTGAAGGAAAATTGTTAAGCCTGCTAGCATATTTTTATAGTAGAAATGCTTTTATACAATTTGCAACATTAATTCTCACTGGAAAATGAAATCCAGAATTTTAGTGAAATTTAACCTTGACAACAAATAGAGTTTGCTGAACTTTAAATCTTATATTAAAAAATAGTGTGAATTAATTTGAAGACTAAAGTGAAAACCAAGTTCACTGTAAAATACTCAGATATCAAGTTGAGATGCTTCCTTTTTCCTTAAGACTATGAATAGTTTGTTTAATCAGTTTAAGCAGAGAGTTGAAAGGCTGGCAATATTCGACTCAAGCACTCTAGCTTAATGCAAAAAATGGTAATCCTTTCAAAGGAATTGTACTTAATTATTCTCTGCTCTTTAACCCAAGAATTCTGTTTCATTAGTAAGCAAGCACTATTTGCAGTAACCATCATATAGTAAGGACTTTACAGACATGTACAAGTAGTCCTCGATTTACAACAGTTCATTTAGTGACTGTTCAAAGTTACAACAGCACTGAAAAAAGTGACTCATGACTGTTTTTCACACTTACGACTATTACATAGTCATGTGATCAAAATTCAGCTTGGCAACTGATTCATATTTATGATGGTTGCAGGTCAAGTGATCCCCTTTTGCAACCTTTTTATGAGCAAATTCAATGGGGAAGCCAGATTCACTTAAAAATCATGTTATTAACTTAACAACTGCAATGATTCACTTAACAAATGTGGCAAGGAAGGTCATAAACTAGGGCAAAATTCACTTAATAACTTTTATTTAGCAATAGAAATGTTGGATTCAATTGTGGCCATCAGTCGAGGACTATTTATATTTACTTACTTAAAATGAGTTGTAAAGTAACATACTGTATACAGTAAAATATAGATACAATGAAAACAATACAGTTCGACTAATACAATATTTCTTTTGACAGAGGGTTGATTTTTCCAATACTTGGAAGATAATTTCATTTGGTGCATGTATATTGCTTATACACATTCTAGTATTTAGCCTATGTAATTTTTAAGTTCAGCCTGATTAGGAAAACTACAACTCTTACCATGTACATACATACATACATACATACATACATACACGACTATTTTGCTCACAAAATTAATTCACTCTGTAATAATATTACAGATTCTTTTTAAAACCATGCTTAATTAGCTTGACCCAGACTCAAGGGAGCTCCAATTTTGCTAAGCTATCTGTTCTTCCAGAAATATTTTTTTCTTCAGTACTGTGAAAAATATCTCCAAGGACTTGTCAAAAGAAGTGGTTTTCAATATAATTAAGATTACCCTCTCTTGACTTCTTAACATTTCTTTATTTGTAGATTATAAGCAAGTTATCTGAGTCCAGGCATGTGGACTGTAGTGCTGGTTGTTCTAAAATTTGTAAAATATAAACATAGTGTTCAGCATATAGAAAATTCTTAATTGATAAATCCATACTTTCCCAAATAACTGACATATATGATTATTATTATTTTTTGCTCAGGTCAAAGAAGTTCTTTAGTTTTATAGAAGGCTGTTTAGTAAAAAATTATATGCAACGACCTTCTACAGAGCAATTGTTAAAACATCCATTTATACGTGATCAACCAAATGAAAGACAAGTTAGAATCCAGCTTAAAGATCATATAGACAGAACCAGGAAGAAGAGAGGAGAGAAAGGTATGTTTTATTTTTGAAAGTAGAATCACATTTCTGTATATATAGAATGTAAGAGTATGCTAATTATGTACTAATTAATTAAAAAATAAAGACAGCAGTTCTTTTACAACATAGGTGGAAACAAAAGGGAGACAGAAAGGAAATCAGAAGAAAAAGTAAAAGTTAAGCCAGAATTGCAAATTTAAAAGAATTTTTCTGCAGTGTGAACTTAGCAACAGTACAATGGATACTATATAGTAGACTAATTATACACCTTCAAAGATAAACTGTATATGTGGAAACTGCTTACATTGTATAGATTGTTGTGATTTCTGATAAGTGGTTTTTCCATCCACCCTCACTTCTGGCACTATGGCAGGCTACTTTGGAAACAGAAAAGGAATTGTGAAAACTATTTGGCATGGATGCTTGCTGTTTATATAGAGGGTTAAAAGAAACTGATGGGTACTAATACTTTGCATATGAAGAACCTAGTTTTCAATCCCATGTCATGTGACCAAGAGAGTTGTCTTACTTGCTGTAATATTTAAATAAGGCCAGTATAAAATTTTAATCTTTAAATAAGGGCAAGTATGCTGACTATTCCCTTGATGTAGACTATTCTATGTGAACTATATGGATGAATATGAGAAGTAACACTATGATGAAATGACATAGAACAGTGAAGTCTTAAATATCAACTTTAATAATAGTTGCCTAAATGACTTGGTGTGAGTTTCTGGGCCTTTTCTCATAGTTCATAAGAAAACCATACCAAAGCACTTTTTCATAAAAATTCTATAGATTTTAAATTCATATTACTCCCGAAAGCTTTTAAGACTTATTTGTGAACACATTTACTTTTCATGGAAGTTGCTTTAAGACAGGGGTGTCAAACTCAAGGCCCAGGAGCTGCATCTGGCCCATGGGGTGTTTAGATCTGGCCCATGGGGCCAGTCTGGAAAGAGCAAAAGACTGGCCCGTGGTGCCTCTGCCATGAAAACAGAGCTTGGGGGGGAGGGCTTATGCGGTTCCCCGTGCTCCATTTTTACATGCAACAGTTTCCTGCAGGCTCTACCAGTGAAAATGGGGGTTGGGGGGGCTCTGCGTGCTCCCCCAGCTTCATTTTCACTGGCAGAGGGCTATCAAAACAAACTAAAAACAAAACAAAAGGAGAAATGTTTCCCCATTTGTATTTGAGCATGCAAGAAGGGACAGGAAAGGAGAAAGGGAAAGACAAATAAAAAGAAGGAAAGCTGAGAAGAGAGCAAGGAAGGAAAAATAAGGAAAGAGGGGAAGAAGAAAGAATGAAGAGGGAAGGAGAAAGAAGAAAGGGAAGGAAGGAGATTATAATGAGAGTGGGAGAGTCTGAGGGAAGTCCTGCCTTACCACAGGTACCTGAACATGAGTCCCTTGTCACGCCCACCATGGCTACGCCCACGCCCACCATGGCCATGCCCCCCCTACACACGCACACCAGCCCTCCAAGGTCAAACACAACCCTGATGTGGCCCTCAATGAAATCGAGTTTGACACCCCTGCTTTAAGGGATTTGTTGCCATAACTGTTTATTTCCAATTTCTGTCAGATGAAACAGAATATGAATATAGTGGAAGTGAAGAAGAGGAGGAGGAAGTGCCTGAACAAGAAGGAGAACCAAGGTAATGTGATTGTGAGAACCATATTATGACTACCTATGTGAATGAGATGTATGGTATCTAAATTTGATAAATAGGTAAATATCTCAAAGCACCTTTGACAATCTGGTATTCATATATCTTATACTTTTAACTCATAATCTGAGCTGACATGCCAAAATATCTGGAGGTATTTGCAGAAGGTGTTTTAGAGGTAGAGCACAGAGATGATTTTTGTAGCATAAATCACTATGTAGTTGTGAAGCTCTTTAGCTTTGTTGTAGAAATTAGAACAATGCTTTTCTAAAGTAGTTTATAGAATGGCAGTTTACAATATTATTTAATTTCTTCAATATCTTTAATGCAATCTTCTCTGTAAGGAGCTGTACAAGGAGGCATTATTTAATGATTGGTTGTTTTATGACTAGTCAAAGTTACAGTGGCCATAGAATGGATGTTTTATGGCCATTGTAATTGATCCCTCTTGTGATCACATATCATGCAGGTCAGCATTATGACCAGTAGTGTGTTGTTTGTCACATGATCACAATTAATGATGTTTTGTACTGGTTCATTCAAATGCTCACTTCGCTTAATGATTGCCACATTTGCTTAACAACTGCAGTGAAAAGTGCTGAAAAATTATTTGGATGCTTCAACTTAATGGCCACATAATTATGACTGTAATTCTAGGCTCAATTACAGTCATAAGTCAAGGACTAAATAAATATTTGATTGCTCAGCAGGAAAATCTTGACCGCTCAGGCCTTGTATCTGTCTTGAGAACTTAACTTGAGACACAATAAATAGTCAAATAGTCCAATACTACATAATCAATAAATGTAGTCCTTAATTTGCAACAGTTTAGTGTATTCAAAGTTACAACGGCACTGAAAATGTGATTTATGATTGTTTTCCACATTAGGACCGCTACAGCATCCCAATAGTCATGTGATCAAAATTAAGATGCTTGGCAACCACTTTATATTTATGATAGCTCAGTGTCCAGGGAGGTCCACCTTTTGTGACCTTCTGACAAGCAAAGTCAATGGGGAAGCCAGATTCACTTAACAACAATGTTATTAACTTAACAACTGCAATGATTCACTTAACAACTGTGGCAAGAAAGGTCATAAAATGGGATAAAAATTACTTAACTCTGTCACTTAGCAATAGAAAATTTGGGCTCAATTGTGGTTGTAAGTTGAGGACTACCTGAGCCTGTTAAATACTAAAATTCAGGCATTTTTCTGTAATCCTTTTCTAAGTTTTGAACATTCAAATTTCTAAACAAAAATGAGGAGGCTTTGTTTTCTGCTGGTTTGATTCTCTTGTATTTCTCTGCCATGCTTCCAACAGCATAGCTGTACTTCTAGTGTTTGTAAGAAAAACACGGAAGATGTAAAAATAAAAAAGTTTCCAACCTTTGTTTAGTTATTTGCTTAGACGTAACCTTTCTTTTTTCTCATGCAGTTCCATTGTTAATGTGCCTGGAGAATCTACCCTCAGACGTGACTTCCTGAGATTGCAGCAGGAAAACAAGGAGCGTTCTGAGGCTCTTCGGAGGCAACAGCTGCTACAGGAACAGCAGCTCCGCGAGCAGGAGGAATACAAGCGGCAGCTGCTGGCAGAGAGACAAAAGCGCATTGAACAGCAGAAAGAGCAAAGGAGGAGACTAGAAGAGGTAGAAATGGGTCAAAGTTGAAAAGCCACACTTTTTTTTAATTGCCTTTTGTTCAAGAGCCAAAGGATTGAATTTAGAATCTATTAAATGACTGCATGAAGACGTCAGAATTTATCACTCAGTGCCAGAATTCTTCAATGGAGCAATGGTGTTGGGGTATTAGCAATTCCCCTGAGGATTTGCTTGCTTTTTAATACTGAATCCCTCCTGCAGAATTGAATTTTAAGTTTGAAGGTGTGGGTAGGATAGGAATGAAAAAATGGTTAGATGGTTTTCTGATCTCATATAGGCTGTAGATAGGGTTCTGCATGAGCTAATAAAATTAGTCATGTAATAACAATAATCTCATGTATGACATAGCAGCTGGATTATTCATTAAAAAAAACTTTTTAGCCCGTATTTATGTAATCAAACAGAAGAGAAAAAAATAGGAAAAGGAAAGTTGGAAAAGGAAACAAAATGTAATAATAAAAATATTATATATACTTAGACTTTTCATACTTGCAAGTTTTATACAATCCTTTCAATAAGAAACACAATATTTGTTTACTGTTGAGTCTGAGATAACACAATTTTATATTTGCTTCTCCTCTTTGATCCCTCAAAAGAGTTAGTGACAATTAAATTTTTTGCAGTCTACTGTTTGCCAAATGACTTTCTTAAATGATTTCCCTGATCTAGAAGATTTTGTATGTTCATTTTTGTCTCTGTACTCTTGCATAAATAGGTTGAAAACAAACAAACAAACAACAGAGTTCCATTATTTTTCCTGCAGACTCCGCAGTTGCTAATGTTGCTATCCAGTTGTTATTGAACTAAGTACTACAGAAACAAATTCAAATATAAATTTGATTAATTAATACTGCTGATACTATTTTAGCATTTTTAATTAGAATACTTAAAACATTTGAATATGCCCTTATTTTTAAACTGAAAATTAAAGATATGATACTATTTTAGTCCATTTGAAATATCACAATGTCAGTCTAAATACGTCCATATTTATTTTAAGAAGGATCCCTTCTTGGCTTTTCAGTACCAGGTATAAGTAGGAAAATAAGGTAAAGGTTCCCTCGTACATATGAGCTAGTTGTTCCCGACTCTAGGGGACGGTGCTCATCTCCGTTTCAAAGCCAAAGAGCCACCACTGTCCGAAGACATCTCTGTGGTCATGTGGTCGGCATGACTAAATGCCAAAGGCACACCGAACACTGTTACTTTCCCACCAAAGGTGGTCCCTATTTTTCTACTTCCATTTTTACGTGCTTTCGAACTGCTAGGTTGGCAGAAGCTGGGACGAGTAATGGGAGCTCACCCTGTTACATAGCACTAGGGATTTGAACCGCTGAACTGCCAACCTTTTGATCAACAAGCTCAGCATCTTGGCCACTGAGCCACAGCATCCCTTTACTTTTAGGAAAATATACACATTATTTAAATCATAATTGTAGTGACTGCCAAGTTTATTGAAATAAAGCACAAATACATGCTTGCATCCCCATAAAATGGTTCTTTATACATGTATGCATACTACTATAAAATATATCTAGATTTGCTTACCAGCATATCTGGATTTTAATGTCACAGACTGAATTTTATTTTTCTTGCTATTATCCATAATAGAAGAACATAAATCCATAAATAGAACACTTTATTTAGTATGTACATCATTCCAATGATATCTGTATTATACTGATTTCATGATCATTCTTAAGTCTTTAGAAGAGTTTGTGTGCATTTTGAAACAATGAATATCATAAGCCAGGGGTTCTCAACCTTTTCTTCACTACAGAGCCCCTTTAAATACTTTCTGTGGTCATGGACCACCAAGACTAAACTCAAGATTTAAATCATAACATTTCTTCAAGCCTTCACAGACGCCTGGGATGACATCGCCCTCCTTCCCAGGGGTCCACGGACCACAGGTTGAGAACCACTGCCATAAGCCCTTCTAGGTAGAACAGATACACATATCCTTAAAAAAACTTGACATGCCACTGTGTTAGAAAATCTTGACACTATATTATAAACAGTAAAGAGAGATGATGTTTGAATCTTTTGAGTCCAACTTATGTTTTGTCCCAGTATTAGGTTGACTTAAGAAAGATTCTTCATTGAAAATGTTTATAGGTTATAAAAACTAATACTAAACTTATATGATTGATATAGTGACTCTTAGAAAATTGTTGTTTAAGGAATCAAGATACATGTAACTTTTTTACCTCTGGATGTTCTATTTACCTAAAATAGATCATTCAGAAATATAAGAGTTTCATGCTTAACTGCCAAAAGTATAAACTAAACTTGGAATAGTTTAATTGATTCCATACCTCAGAGAAATAGAATATTCTGTTGCTGAAATTTTGTGCTTAAACACCATTGTCTTAACTATAGCACACAGTTATTTCTTTATTATCCAAAGTAAGCTCAGATTCTACAATCTGGACCACACTACATAAGTGTTTAATTATTCCTTTTCTATCTTCAAACTCCTTTCCCTGAATTTATTTTCTGAACAACAATTATATCAGTAATATTAAAAATAATATACCTTCTAGAGTTAAATTTCTTGAAGAGAAAAGGTCATGAATAGGAAACTGGGGAAAAAAATCAAGGCATTTAAGGTTTTCCTCCCTAAATAGCCTTTTGTATTGCTTAACCATGTTTTGGAAAACACTGTACAATGGAATCATAAACAATTTTGTTAATGAAAAATACATTATGTTGCTTTATTCAAATGCATCTTAGTTAGCTTTATGATTCAAGAGTATTTGTATGAGATTTTCCATTTGATGTTGTATGACTGGAATATAGCAGATATATTTTATGTGTTAAATACTTTGTCAGGATCCAATAACAAAGGTTTTAAATATGGATTCGCCTGTTCCATATCCCAATTTAATTTGATACAGTTTATTAAATAGTTGCACCAAAGTAGATGGAGAAAACAGTGTTCTTAGCATTTTTTAAAAATTGTTCAGATGTCTGAGTGATATATTTTGAGTCCCTTAGTATAATAAAGCCAATAGAGATACCTACATGAAACTGTTATAATATGCTTCTAGCATGGCATTCATTTATGTGCCATGTTAAATTTTACTTTATTATATTTGGTTAGTGCAATTTAATAACATTAACACTTTTTTGAATTTGGGAAAATTCCAGCTGCTTAAAAAAAAAACCGTAAGAGATTGTGGAACAAAAAATTATTTGACCTGATTCAAAAGTTGTTACAGGATAGAATTCATGAATATGTATATAGATTTAGGCATATACACCTGGTAGATTTGAAAGTTACCAATCATTAATTCAGTTTTAGAGAATAGAAGCCTTCATCAGATTAAGAGCCATGATGGTACAGTGGTTAAAATAGTGTTTCAGGCTGACTGTGCCAACTGCCAAGAGTTTGATCCTGACTGCCTCAAGGTTGACTCAGCCTTCCATCCTTCCAAGCAGCGGCATAGCGTGAGTTGTCAGCACCCGGGGCAAGGCAAGTAATTTGCGCCCTGCCCCCTAACTCATGTGGGCGGCAACCCGGCGGCTCGGATCAGATTCGCGCCCCCCCCCAGATGTTGCGCCCGGTGCGGCTGGCCCCCCCTGCACCCCCACGCTACGCCTCTGCTTCCAAGGTTGGTAAAATGAGGACCCAGATTGTTGGGGGCGATATGCTGACTCTGTAAACTGCTTAGAGAGAGCTGTAAAACACAGTGAAGCAGTATAAAAGTCTAAGTGCTATTGCTTTGCTAAATGCATATTTTGCAAGGTTGATACAATCTCTTTTTGAAAGAAGGGTCATTTCCTAATAATCATATTGCTTACTAAAGGGAAATGTTACATTTGAAAAAGGCCATTAATAAAGCTATACAGAAATATTTAAATAGGTAAATCTGAAGAAACACAAGATTGTCAAGTTTGAGATTGTTAATCAAAGTGAATGTTAGTGGTGTTTTAGGGGTAGATGTGTATGTTTATTGATAAATGAATCAATGCATGAGAGAATAGATCAGTTTTTGATAAGGAGAATCTTTTGGACAGGACGCTCATATAATAGGATTGGGGTGAATTATTTTTTATAAACATTGTAAATTGGACACTGGTCAGAATGTAAACCTGGACTTTTATGAAGCAGTAACTGATAGTAGAAACTTTGGATCAATTTTATTAAAAACAGGTGTGTATGTGGTTTTAAAGGAAATGTTGATGAAAAGGATTATATTTTTCAGAGAATTTGTGTGCTTTCTTTCACTCAAGCTCTCCAGTAATTTTCCTTTCAATTTTAAGTGTTATATATCTGGTTCTTGTAGGTAGAAAAGCTCTTGTAGGTAGAAAGGCTCTGGAGATAACATGGCTTCCTGTTGCAGCAACTTCCAGTCCCAAATGGAGCTCCTCATAATTCTGGTTCAAAGTTATTCCAATGAATGATATAGTACAGGCATACTCAGTGAGTGTATAGTAACAAAGATTTCTAGAAAAAAAATCTTATTTTCCTGATAAAGAGTAACATCTCTTCATTTAGCATTTGGGTGTGCTCATTTAACAGAAGCCACAGAATTAGTACTTGTGCATATTTGCCCTATATAATTTGACAGTGTTGTGGGAATTAGTTGTTTAGCAGAGTGATGGCTTTCGGGGGAAAACTGTCCTTGTATCTAGTTGTTCTAATGTCATTTTGATGGTAGAAGTTGAAATAATTTATGTCCAAGATGTGAGGGGTCTGTAGATATTTTCACAGTCCTCTTTATTTTATCAAATATTGAGGTACCAATAAACTCTACTTTCTAATATCTGCTCTTACTACTATTTCCCATGTCCCGTGCCTTCAATTATGTCTTGATCTATTGGTACTGGTACTTTCTACATTATGTGCCTCAGAAGCAGCAACAGAATAACCACTATGGATGGTTTTATTTTAGATTATACTTTTCTCTCTTACTCAGACTTACCAGTCTAAGTCTACCTTTTGTCCAACTAAAGAAAGGCCTTATATTAACAACTATTATTCAGCGAATGATATAGGTGCAGTCTTCAAACAATTCCAACTACTGAAATAAGATCTGACATTTTAACTAGCTAGTTTTTAAGCCAGGGTTAGAGTTGCCTTTCCTCTCGTGTCTGTGGGGTGTTTCATTTTCAGTAACCTTTGCCAGAGTATATTGATAGATGCTTCATAAGGGCAGTTCTGAGTATGCTGGTCTTTGAAAAAAAAGGTTGAGAATATGCTGGGACAAAGATATATAAGGAAGCAGTTTTTCTCTTGACAATAATCAAGCCTGCATAGTACATACCATCATTTTTCCTGGTGAAATATGGCATTTCTGCTGATTTCTTTCCTTAGGACAAGCAAATGTTAGTGTTCTTTTTCTTATAGAAAGTTCAGCTTTGTAAAACCAACAAATAGAAGTACCAAATTTCTTGCAAGAGTGACTCCATTTAGTTTTATGCTTGGTCCCACTCCTTTGTTTTATCCCAGGTATGACATCTTTTAGCAGAGGACCTTCCTTTTGATGCTTCATTATACACTGGTGGTGCCATGAAATGAATGCAGAAACTGTAAATGGAAGGATGTGAGATAAAAATGTTTAGAAACTCTACAGCATAACAGGTCTTGCTTTTCAGAATTACTTCCTTTCTTCCCAGTCACATGCATCCTAAGGAAGAGATCCTTCAATCTGCTGCAACAATCAGTTATTCCAATAGTAAGACAGGGTCAGTTGTTAGAGTAGATGGGATTATATTCACCATTTAGTTTCAGCAAATGCTTTAAGGATTACCATCAGTAAGGGTGTCTCGCCCGGTCCACTCTCAGCACATGCCAAAAGTCTTCCACACTATATCAGTTAGGGCTACATGAATAATCTGAGAGAAACCTCTGTACTGGCCAGAAGTATTCTGAAACTGCATGAATTGCTTCATTCAGTTGAATTTGGGTGGCCTTTTAGTTTGACAGAGCAAATCAGAACACTTCCGTGACCGTATCAAAATAAGACTACATTGCTTCACTACAGCCAAGTATGAACAGTGATGGACAACACCACTACAGTCTTTATATAGGAAAACATAGTAGACCCTGTTCCTGTTCTGTCTAGTAGTATTGGTGCTTCAAGTGGACAATGATTCAGTTTGCAGATAGCAACAGGCATCAGGCAAAAGCACTATACTAGACAAAGGACACTACACATCAGTGGATGTGTTATCTTCAAAATTACTTTTTAGAATGGGGATTGTCAAAGTGGAGCATGTTCATTGGAGAGAAATCGATATGATAATGGACATAAAAGAACAATTTATGAGGAATCACTAGAGAGGGAAGACTGCAGGAAAACATGATTATTGTGAAAGGATTTGAAGAAGGATCATGTACAAAAAGTGAAAGAATTTTCCAGTATCGTGCTAAAAGACAGGCGACAATTTGGGATTTCAATATAAGAAAAAGTTGATTTTAGTTGGAATCAAAAGAGAAAAAAATTATTTATTCTTGAACTTTTCACCAGGAGAACAAATTATCCTGTGAAATGGTGGACTGTCCTTCACTGGAATTTCTTAGGCAGGCTCACCATCTACCAGGAATGCTGTAATTGTGGATTCATGAGCTAAGAAATTGGAACATGGTCTCTTCAAATCCTTATATTCCATGATTCTATGAATAAAGATTTTGGCTGCCTCAGGAAGTTTTCTACTAGGATAAAAGAATTGCAGTTTGTATCAGGAATAGCTGCTTGACTCTGTTTAGTTATATTTTTAATTTCTTTTTAGTAAAAGGTCTTTCATCTCTCCATGTCTGTTTTCTGGTGATCTCTCTGTAGATCACCTGCCAGTTAATCCATGAAGCACGGATTAATTCACCCGAACACAAAGCATTTCCTTAAGGAACTGATTTTTCTGTGTTTCACTCTATATTGTTGCAGAGGTTCCTGATTCTGAAGTAGGATTTGTCAGTAAAGTATTCATGGTTTTGATCTCGTCCCTTTTAGCCCTGCAGTTTTTAGAGTAAAATGAACTATTTTTATCTTTTAAAATAGCCTTAGATGATTCTGGATGGCGTACAAAAATTGAAAACCAAATAGAAAAAAATTATTAACAGCAATCCAAATAGCCAAGGTTGAAAAAAACAAACATTATATCAGTCTTCAATTAACAGTGGAACTCACTGACATCTTAGTCCAAATGCCTAGGAGAAATTCTTTGTTTAGCTACTTCATGAAATTTCTAGAAAATAAGTCTGATGACAGCACTGCACTGTCTGTATGGAAGCAATTTTAGTGGCTTCCCTATATTTGGTGATTTCTGATATACAATCATAGTATTTACATTTTCTCACATGGTAGCCAACCAACCATTTTAAAATATTAGCAATTGTAATTGTAGAAGTGCATTTCTAAAAATTATTCAGATAATCTTGATACAGTGAAAAATGAAATTTGATTCCCAACCTTCTAAATGATGCTGGATTGCCAGTCTATTGATTATGCTGGATGGTAACTCATGGCAATAGAATCCATAGCTTCTGTATTCTGATTTGATCAGTTGATAAAAGAAAGAGATTACTTATATCCATTGTTACTTGAAATGCAGCAACAGAGAAGAGAACGTGAAGTTAGAAGACAGCAAGAACGGGAACAGAGGAGGAGAGAACAGGAAGAAAAAAAACGATTGGAGGAGCTGGAAAAAAGGAGGAAAGAAGAAGAAGAAAGGAGAAGAGCAGAGGAAGAGAAGAGAAGAGTGGAGAGAGAGCAGGTAAACCTGAAACAGCGTGGATCAGTTATGTATGGTTTTCTCTTCCTTCCCTTTACTATAGAAAACACTAAGGAAACTATTGGATACAGTCTAAAAAAGTATATTTCCATCAGTCTGGATAGTGCGTTAATATAGTCATTCCCTATATGATGAGGGAATGTGGCAGTGTAGCAGACTATTGAGAGCAGACTAGTTTGGGGGAACCTAGTTAGGAATATGGGAAAATCTGAACTAGTGTTTTATGATGGATTCCTTCTTCTTCCTGATTCCGGGCAGTAAGTTTCTTCCTCAAACTCACAACATGTAAATATAGTAATAGACTTAGTTGATCTGCTTATACTGAAGCAAATGACTTAGTTCAAATGATTTAAATGCATTCATTTCTCAAAATGTATCAATATTGGATCTTTAAAAAAAACTACATTAGTTTTTCTGTCTCATACATGAATCTTGCCTACATATAATTTGTATATGTGACAGAAAGTAGGAATATTCATATTGGAAAAAATAATTTTCAGGAAATATACTAAGCACTAAGAACATCACTGTGCTATTTAAAATTGATTGTATTCTGCTATAAAGTTTATTTGGGCTTTGATGTCAAACAACATGTAATATATAATGGGATTTTGCAGAATACATTATAATAGAAATGTTGGCTTAGAACTGTATGTGATACTGTACTTAACAGATGTTCTGATACTTTAGTTACCTGAACTTGACATCTTCCAGAAAGTTTGGAAATGCAATTCCCAGAACCGCAGGGTGAGAATGCATTTGGAGAGGGTTAGATTGGAGAAAACCTTTTCCCAACTTAATTTTGGGAAATACACATGCAGTAACAGACAACCATGTAAACAGATTAAAAAATGTTCTCCCTGAGTAACTTAATTGGGACTTAGGAAATCATATTTTCATGTAGCTGAAGAAGTACATCAACCATCTGCCATTGTTTGCATGCAGCTAGAGATGTATTGTTAACACACACTTTACAAAATGTACAGGTAGTCCATGATTTACAACTATTTGCTTAACAGCTGTTCAAAGTTATGATGCAACTGAAAAAAGTGACCTGCGACTGGGCCTCTCACAATAACCATTGCAGCATCCTTGCGATCACGTGATTAGAATTTGGTGCTTGTCAGTCGGTATTTATTTACAATGATTGCAGCAACCAAGAGTCATGTGATTTCTATTTATGACCTTCCCAGGGCAAAATCAATGGATTCACCTAATGATTATGGTATTTGCTTAATGATCATAGTAAAAGTAGTAAAATTAGGTGCAATTCACTTATCAACCATATTACTTAGCAGTTGAAGTTCTGATCCTGATTGTGGTCAAGTGTCAAGGACTACCTGTATTGCTGGCATTGATAGATTTTGTTTAAAAAAAACCAAACCATATTGCTACAAAATATTAACTCCATTTAATTCTGGGTATGCAAGGATTGTATAACAAGCCAGTATGCACTTTTTTTTGGTTTTGTTTCATAAGATTTCAAGCAGTCTCATTTTGCCATTGCATTGCGTCATTAATTCCTTTTGTGTTCGCTGTCTTTTCATGTATGTTTGAGTGCATGTGTTTTCTTTCCATCATTAATTTGCACGACAGGATGTTCTTAGCTTTGGATATGTTGCTGCGTATTTTGACTTGGCTTAGGAATCCAGTCTTCTGGAGTGTCACTGAGTTATATCTTTCTCTAGTGGATGTGTTTGTTTTTTTATGTTCTGTCATAACCACCACATACTTCAGATTGGCATTGTCTGCGTTGATAATGAGGCTAGGATCAATTTATAGTTGAGGTTAGGGTTCTAATTGACAGGTCTTTTTGGTGCAAAGCTTAACTAATCCTGGCTCTAGTTGTTGCTCATGGTTCATCATAAGGTGCAAAACTAATTCTTTTATTAAAAATGCATGTGATTTTGTGTTGGCTGTGTTGATAAGACTTGCTAGTATTAACTACCAACCTGTTTTTAAAAATTCATTTGCTTGTTTTTAAGTCAAAATTCTACAGGCAAAATTAATTTTTCCTAGGCCACAATTTCTTTTCCTCTTTTCAATTAATTTTTCAGAGGGAGGGTCTGCAATGGATTTTTTTCAGTCCTTACTTTGGCTGATTTGGTTTTATTTCATTGTTCTTTAGGGAGTCCCATTATTAAATATGTTATTGAATTGTCACCTGAAGGTGAATTGGGATAGGTGGCATTTTTCTTTTTCTTTTGTGTGGTGTTGTACTCAGGTGCTTTGGTTACATTCCTGTTGTGAACAATTTTATTGCTGGGTAATTTCTATGTGACAGGAGTATATCAGGCGACAGCTAGAAGAGGAGCAGCGGCACCTGGAAATTCTTCAGCAGCAGCTGCTCCAGGAGCAGGCCATGTTACTGGTAAAGCACTGTATCTGTTTTGTTAGTAGCTACTGTTTGAGATTGCTTTCTCTGACCGGTGTCCCAGGTTGTTTTTAAATGGACACAGCTGAACTTCATGCACAGTAGAGCCTGGCACAAGGGCTGATCATCCTACAGTGTACTGGGCTGCCAGACCTATGTGAACCATGCTGTGTGATGATCTGACAAGCCAATCAGTGAAGATTCCCCCCCTCCCAAGTTAAAGAAGTTACAGTTTGGTAATTGACTTTCTGAACAACCCTTCTCAAAAGAACAGGATTGCAGGCCATGTTATTTTATTAAATATTGGATATAAAAGTCAGGGTACTATGTTCTTTTTGGCCCTCCCATTTCCCCCACCACAACAAAACCACTCTATCCTTCAGTGGCAAAATAGATTTATGACTGTGCCGATCACAATAGGTTAAATAACACTATGCCTGTAAGTATTGAATCTTGCTAAGCGTAGCATAAAATGTTTTATAAATTAAGGGAAAACCTGTGCTCTATTTGAATGTAATTCTGAAGTTTGGTATATTTACTCATACTGGAACTGCAGCAAAATATATACCCGCCAGAAGATAAGCAAGTGCCCGCCAACAAGGTGTTCATATTTTGACCTGTTCTTTCAAAGGAATACAGATGGCGAGAGATGGAGGAACACCGACAAGCAGAGAGGCTTCAACGTCAGTTGCAACAGGAACAGGCATATCTTTTGTCACTTCAGCATGATCACAGGAGGCAGCAACAACAGCAGCAGCAGCAGCAACAACAACAGCAGCAGCAGCAACAGCAGCTTCAGCAGCAAGAAAGGAATAAACAAAACTATCATACCCCTGAGCCTAAATCCCATTATGAGCCTGCTGAAAGGCCACGGGAGGTAAATTCTATCTCAAGTTATTAGAACCAGTGTTGCTTTTAAAATATCTAACAGACTATGTATAAAGACTTACCTTCGCATAAGGTAAGTTGAGAAAGGAAGATGAGTGTATCCCATTACCGTCTTGGAGCAAAAGGACAATTTTTAAATATATTTTTACAGAATGTATACCTTGTATGTTGTCTTTCTTTTTATGGAGCAGGTAGCATGTGACCAATTTCTATATTTGAGATTTACCCAGGAAAAACACACCAGGGACCACAATTTAGCCCATAAAATCTCTTCACTTCTCATATTGCCGTGATGGCGAACCTATAGCACACGGGCCAGAGGTGGCATGCAGAGCCCTCTCAGTGGGCATGCGCATCGATGCCAGCTGATCTTTGCAGGTGCCAGAGCGTCGGAAAACAGCCCAGAAATCAGCCCCAAAACAGGCTGTTTTGGGGGGCTTTTTCCAGGGTGTTTTCAGCTGTTTTTTGAAAATGGCCAAAAAGGGCCCCAAAAATGTCCCCCAAATGCCACCAAAACAGGCATGTGCACACCAGCCAGCTGGTCTTCGGTTTTTTGGTGCTCCGGCATGCACACGTGTACAGGCATGCCTGCGCGTTCCGTTTTGGGCGCTCTGTGCCTAAAAGGTTCACCATCACTGTCATATAGCATTCAAAACAATAAGTATGATAGCTATAATATTACACTAAAGTCACATGAAATTTCTTAATTGATTTCTTCAGTCACTTCTGAAGAAGAACCTCTAGTGAATGTACAAATCAATTTGATTAACTTTTAGCAGTGAAAGGTCTATCATGACTGGGAGACACCTAATTTATGTTAGTGTATATATTTTATGGCCAGAAATAACACAGTAGAAGTCTTCTATATACCATTCATTAATGATTATAGCATTATAGCATAATCTATACTATACCAATAATCTCAAAAAAGATTTACTACTATATTCATCCATAATTAATCAGATGACAATGTGACAATTTACCAAATAGGTTCATGGATGTAAAACCATGTTTTGGGTGCAACTTTATTACTACATTAAAGATTACATTTTTGGAACAACTTCTGGAGAAATTTGAGGATTGTATTTAAGGCTTTCAGGAACCATCACAAAACTCCAGGGCCCAAATTCTAAGAAGTTTCAACCTTGTTTAATTTCCAAGTATAAATAAAGGTAGCCAAGTATTGGTACTGCTGAGATAATTTTCACTAAAACATATTTTTCACAAAAGAGTCATGTGATAAGTCAGTATTATCTGCAGGTTAACAAAAATCATAGCATGTTGAACTGATGCTGAACACTGACCACTATATGGAAGAAAATGTATTTATTTTACTGTATTTAAAGTATAATCCCTCCCAATCCCAAAGGACAATGGGCAATAATAGAGATGAGTGTAATATCATATTGGGCGGGAGCTACATAATAAACTTGGGATTCTAGATTACCAGTATTATTTGTACTGCGTGCAATCTGTTGAGTTGACCAGAAACATGATATTTGTAGTTTCTCTTGAGAAATTTTATTTCCATTTCTAAAAATCATCTTTTCATTATGTAAATTGAGTCCAGATATGGGTTTTCTCCTTCCCAGGTTGATGACAGATATAGAAAGAATAACCAGAGCTCCCCGGAAGCCCAGTCTAAACAGGGAAGCAAAGTGTTAGATCCACCAGTGCCTTCAAGATCAGAGTCCTTCTCAAATGGAAATTCTGAGCCAGTTCAGCCATCATTGCAAAAACCAATGGAATCGCAGGTAAAATCCTTGTGAACTGTATGCTGATGGGAGAACAAGGAAGAGTTTGGAAGTAATATATATGGAAACCAACAGATTACATTACACCAGTATTGTATGATTATGTATGAGACCCTAATAGAAAATACTTTTCCATAATTCTGCGTGAGGGATTCTCTTGTTTTTCTCCCCAATAGGCTAATAACACTCCATTAACATATATACTCTCAGTAAAAAGCATTCTTTTTCATATCTTTCTTTGGCATTTCTTAAAAATTTATCTCATTCCTTCTGAATTTGACATTTTGAAAGAAAAATTCTACCTACTGCTTTTGTATTTGATAAAACTGATTTTTCATGGTATGGATTAGCAGTGGTTAAAATAGAGCCTTACTCCTGTTTAATGCATTTTCCTACAGTATTCTTGAGATAATAGGTGAATTAAGTAGGGTAAAGGGACACAATTCTGCCTCAGGGACATGTTCAGTTTCTGAAACTCTTGAATGCAGTACCCAGAGTCCTCCAGAGGTTGCTACCAAAACACAATATTTAATGTACTGGAGGCTACTGTTAAGTACCTGACTTAATTATTAAGTGTATTAATTCATTCCAATTTAATTAAATGAAAATGAAATGGAACAACATTTAATTTTGTTTCTATTCTCCATTTAAAAGCAAACTTGCTCTGGCAAAATGAAAAAACTGAATGAGAAAATTCAAGCAGGTGGACACAATTTCCAATCTTAAAGCAGTGTCCAGTGACCAATGTGTGATCAGTTTTCTAATACGGCTTACTTTCTCAAGATAACTTTGGAGAGACAATAATCTCTCTTAAGAGACAGATTCAGTGATCTGGTTTACTGTGTATTTAAAAACAATTTCAGTGACTGGATTTGATAGATTTGTCTTTGTAAAAAAATATATGATTTTTTTGTGTGTCTCTATGTTGACAATTGGCAGTACTAACTCAAAACAGTGCCATATGGTAATTGTAATTGTCAAAAATACCCAACTATTTCTAAGAAATATTTCTATTTTTAGGAAAATGTTGGAAATCTTTTGGGGAAATTATGTTGAGAAAATATAAGCTAGTTATGAATATTTATGGTAGTTAAGAGTATTCAGTTTTTAAAAACTATTTAAAACAAAGAGTTATTTTTAAATCATTATACTCTTCTAAAATATATATTTTATGTAATCTATTTATGCTATGAACAGCTGTAAATTTACAAGAACATCCTTTAGTCATCCTTTTCTTTCTAAAATTCTATGAAACTTACTTAGGTTTCATGTTTGAACTGCTTCTGGTGCTAATGAAAAAATGTGGGCATATAGTATAATTCTATAAGTGCAGTGATAAACTTTTATTGCAAAGTTTACCTTGGACATGATAGTAAAGTACATATGGTCATATTTTTGTGGTCTCTAATGTGCATATATGCAAAAAATATATAATATATCCATATATCACATATTATGTGATCTTTGTATGTGTATATGAGTGTGTGCTTATGGTGTTTACACACACATTCATAAGGACACATATATAAACCAGTACATATATTTGCTGAAAAAGAAACAGTGCCTTTTAATTACATGTAACTCTTCCATAATGCCTAAATGCAACATATTTCACATTCTGAATATACCAGTAAATTATTTCAAAGCCATTATATTCACTGGCTTCTTGATTGCTTGTTTTACTCCTACTACTCCAAAATCTGATTCTTTTATTGATGTTTTAAATTTGGTAGACAGAATATTTGGAACCTTGGCCACATGTTACAAGTGAGATTTGCTGTCATTCCCTTACAGTGAACCTATATGTTCAGAATATGCTTTCCGACATGCCAGTACACTATGTTCACAGCTTTTCATGTTCTCTAAGCACCTTCCTTGCTTTAAGCCCGTTAATTTCATCATGTTCTTGCCTTGCTTCATATCTAAATGTGACCATCCTGCTAGCTAAATCCTCCTTCCTTTTATTCTGTGTTTAATTGGGAAAAGCCAGTTGTACAGAACGCATTGAATGTTCTATGTTTTGTTTTTTTTGTAAGGTACAGTGGTCTCACCTGGCATCTCTCAAGAACAATGTTCCCCCTGTCTCACGGTCCCATTCCTTCAGTGACCCTTCTCCCAAATTTGCACATCACCACCTGCGCTCTCAGGACCCATATCCACCTTCACGCAGTGAAGTGCTAAATCAAAGTTCTGACTCTAAATCTGAGGTACCTGACCCCACCCAAAAGTCTTGGGCTAGATCAGACAGTGACGAGGTGCCTCCAAGGGTAAGAAATAGAAAGACAGAAGTTTGACTTCTTTAAACTAAAGAATAACAGAAGGCATGTGCTAGGCTTTTAATTAATGAATGCACACCTGTAGAATATCAGATACAGGCAATTTGTGCTTTTAATATGTTCATACACCACCCTGGGATTTTTTTTAAAAGGTGGTATATAGTAATACTTCTTTTCCTCTTCCTCATTCTTTTTTTTCCAAGAAGATTTTGCCTTTTAAAGTAGATAAGGGATTACAGAAAATTGAAGATTAGCAAAAATTTATAAGCTGTCTACTATTCATAAATAAAATATTTATCGTGCTAAAGGTAATATCCAAGAAAGCACAAACAAAAAAATCATAGCAAGAAATTATTTTTCATCCTTTAACTAACTTAAGTCAGTAAATATTTTAAGATACTATTGACCACAAAAACATTTTTTAATGTGATTTACTTTTATCAGATATAATCTTGCTTTCCTCCTAGTCTGCCTTTTACTGATCCATTACTAAGCATTTGTTGGTTCCCTAGAGCTTAATTTTCTAAATCCCCATGCCTATTGCTTTGTGAATCCCTTGCTTTAAAGTTCTATGTTCTGTCACGATCGTCTGTGAGTGGGTAGTTATTTGTTTCTATGCTAGCTATTTACTAAACATCCTATTTTTTCAGCATCTTAAATGCAGTCCAACTGGGTTTATGGGTTCTATAGTTGGTGAACATTTTAACCAATAGAATTACTTTATTTAGATGCTAGTAATATAGTTTTATATATTTAGTAATATACCTGTGTATATATTTATGTATATCTTTATAGGAGCAAAAAAACACTTAGTTTTGCCCATGCAACACTATATTAATTATTTTTATTCCCACTTGTCCACTCCATAAGGTACCGGTGAGAACCACATCCAGATCACCTGTGCTATCCCGCCGAGATTCTCCATTACAAAGCACCGGGCAACAAAATAACCAAGCAGGTCAAAGAAACTCCACAAGGTTTGTAATGTTTTCTTCCTACACCATGAAGTGTTTTTTATCAGGGCAACTTGGTCTACCCAATTATGGGACTGAGCATACTGTTCTGCTTTTGCCTTTCAGCTCCAATCCATACATTCAACACTTCCTATACCATGGTTGAAGGGGGAGGCACACTGGAAACACCATGTTCACTCAGAATATAAGATTTGAACTGTATTGATTTTTTTTTAAGTCAAAGCCTGCTATAGCTAAGCAATCTCAAAAGGTGTATTTATACCTTTATAACATCTTAATGCCTTTCCAGCACCATATAAATAAGGTTTCCTTCTGAAGAGCTGTGCTAGGTGATCATGCTTCGGCCTCTTTTTTAAATATATCTAATATGTCAGAGAATGGTAGCAAAAATAATAATTTAGATATTCATATTAGAGTTAAACTTATTATTTAACTTCATGGAAATACCAAAAATGATTGCAGAATCTGTTACATTGACCAGTTTTAATCCATCTCTTTAATTCTATTTAATTATGACAATTCAGTGGGATATTTTATGGGTTAAAGTAATTTACATCTGCTCCCTCAGATACCAAAGTTATAGCAGTTCCTAATCATGTCTCTTATACCTGTTTTGTGATTTTGTCAACTTGTGAATTATACAGTGGGGCAAAAAAGTATTTAGTCAGCCACCAATTGTGCAAGTTCTCCCACTTAAAAAGATGAGAGAGGC
>JAOYMU010000010.1:27485134-27496625 GCA_025802295.1 Psammodynastes pulverulentus
TCCGTACCACGTGATCCAGACTTCAAAAAGGATCCGGAACGCCATTCCCCCGGGTTCCGGCAGAAAAAAAGCCCTGCTAATAGTCAGTTCCAATGCAATACATGCATAGACCTAAATTGTCACAGCCTAGCCCATGCACATTAAGTAGGCTGAAATGCAAGCATGGATACTGGTGCATTTCTTAGTCCTAAACATGGAATAGCTTGTTTGAAAAAAATGTGATTTAAACATGTGTTTTATTATATATACATTACATGTATTTCACTGCAATTTTTGACATTTCAGAATGTCTGTTGGAAACATTGCATGGTGAAAGTTGGCCACCTCCAGCCCACATTACCTTTTATATTCTTATTGCTTTCTCCCTCCCTTCCTTTAGGAATGAGCTGAGACCATAAATGGATAAGAAATTGATGTTAAATTCAGAAATACTTCAATTTAATCCAACTTATTCTAGAAACAATCCAGCTTGACAATTCCTGGTTTACAGCAAGATATGGAAAACCAGAGCTCCATAGGCAAAACACTTTTATTTTTAACTAAACTTTAATTGAATTTTCAGGCAAGGGACTGAATCATACTGATCTTCTCAGAAATTAAACAAAGATGTTTCATCTCAGATTGTATAGTTGTTTGGGAACAGAATGTGATAAAATATGCTATAAAAAGATTTAGTTTCTCCACCACCTTAGGATGTAGATTTTTTAAAGTTCAATTGGAAGGCTTCAAACTCTTATGGTTCCAAAAACTCCAGTGGCTGTTTTTTGTTCATGCTATCCATTGAGATTTTCTGCATTCTTAAGAGTGCTTGATTATGTTGTAAGAAGAATTATTGTGATTTTTGATAATAGGTGAAGGAGCTGCCTTGTTATTGAATAAAAGCTCTGAGAAGGAAGTTGTTTTAACAAAAGGTTCTTTGGAAATGTTTTACTTTTCAATGAACAATGCAATAACTTGGCTGCTTCCTGAAGGTCTGGTTTAAAGATCTATCCACCTGTGCGTGAGCTGGCCAAAAACTCCTTTGAGTTTTTTGCTGCCCCTACTTTCCATAGGATGGTACAGTACTATCCTTATTTACCGTGTATTGATGCAATTAAAGATAAAATCAGTGAATTTCCAGTTTTCTTTACTGGTTTTCAGCAAATATCACAAAGGAAAACATTTCTTAGTTGCTTTCCTTAAGGTATAATGGAACTCAAGGAAAGCTAAGTTTTGACAGATGGCTAGATTTGCTGGTTTAGCTTTTTGTCAAAGGTTATGCTACCCCTGGTAAAAGTGTTGGAGTGAGTCCAGACAGAGGTATAGATAATGTAAAATAATCCAGAGTAATGAATCCATGAAAAACATTAACACCAAGGATTTAAAGGTTTGGAAGGCCTAGTTAGTACTTGGATAAAAAACTATTAGCTAAAAATGTTTGAAAAAGACCAATGCAGACCAATTACCAACAGAATAATATGGGCATTGAGTGCTATAAAAATGAGAATTTAAAGAACTAAGAATAAGAGCTATTTATTTATCTGTTTTTCACATTTTGAACCACCCATCTCTCTCAGAGGGGGGAGACCATTGACAATATAATAAGTAGTTGTAGAAAAATTGTCCAGGCAGATGATAAAACAAGACAATATTGAATAGGAAAAAAAATACATTGGAATTTTAAAAAGTATGGATTACATCTGCAAAAGTATTGGTATGATCATGTGTTGAAAAAAGGCTCAAAAATACCATGTAAAAAAATTAATGGAGCATCTAGAATGCAACCTTCCAAACATCATAGTATTTTAAAGCACATATAGTATACATATGACAATACCAAGTGATGAAGCATCTGAAAAGAAACTGGGAAAATTATAATCTCAGCATTTATCAATTTATAACATAAATTATAGAATAATCTTCAGTGTCTGGAACATTCAACAAAGTAACAGAGCATTCACTATGGATTAACAGCTGAGTTTAAAAAGGATGGGACTTTTAGGGTTTAAAGATCTAATAGCAGAAATTACTGAAAGAAATTGTGCTTCAAGATATCTTTGAAGTTGGATGGCATATATAAATGATAGTAGATAGATATCAATCAATCTTACATATGAAACTTTGGTAATAACTTTGGTAACAGAATCAAGGTTCATCAGGCCATATATAGCCTAAAGCCATATTTGCAATATCTATTAAGATGTTAATTATCAACATTAACTATTTTCTCATCCAGATCTATTTATTCCCCTAACAGGAAAGAGAAATAAACAAACAAACAAAGAATTGCAAAGGACCACAATCCAAGTCAGGAAAAAGAAAACCATGCAGTGAAAACTTTAAGCAACCAAGAGAATCCATACTCCCAAACTTCATAGCTTTTCTCCATGCAATTCCTTTTCTTGCAGTATGATTCATGCATTTTAAATTGCAAGCTTCAGGGCAAGTTTGTATGCTACTTACAGGAGCCTCTTTGGCAGAAGAACTGGATATCCTTATAGAAATGTTGGTATATTTCCTTAGTTTTAATTCTTCAGGAAGAAAACACAAGCACATTTGTAATAATAATTAAAAAAAAGATTTCCAGAACTGCTGTAAACTAACACTAGCTAAAATCAGTTCACAACCTCTTGTTCCATTTCTCTGTGACATTTTCAAAAAACTACGTGTAAATCAGGCATATTCCCAGATGCAGCCTGATACTTTTGACCTTTGTTTACTGAAGTAAAAACAGACATATGATTTCTTTTTATTAAAGCCAAATTATTCTTGTCTATTTGCCCAAAGTTAGTATCCATGGTTTCTGGAAATAAAACCTGAGTTTCACTTCTGGAAATCAAAGCTGTAATTTGAAGGACTTAATACACCATTGTAGCATTGAATATTAGCTGTCATTGCTAATAGTGCTATTTATTTAAGTCAAGATTAGGGTTAACAATTCGTCTAGTGGTTAAGACACCAGGCTAAAAACCAGGAGACTGTGAGTTCTAGTAGTGCCTTAGGCATGAAAGCCAGCTGGTTGACTTTAGGACAGTCATATTCTCTCAGCCCACAATGTCAGGCTTGGGTGATAAACTGGTCAGGCTTGGGTGATAAACTGATCGGTAAATTCCTATGGCAATCAATGGATCAACAAAACAAGTGGACCCTACACTTGCAGGAAAATGCTAAGAAGAAAAAAAAATCTTAATGAAATTTGTTTTTATTAGAAGGACATACTAGTGAGCATAAGAGAATAAGATCAGTACTAAACCAAGGATACCAGTGTTAGCTGAAGGGAAAAGACAGCACTGAGGAGACTGGAAGTTGGATGAGCTGGTGGGATATGCTATGCTGGCAACTGATAAAAGCTGATATACTCAAGCTTTACCCTGTTTCCCAAATAAAATCACTCCAAGATTTCTTCAGATTTTGTCTCATTCAAACTGAGAATGTTTGTTTATTTATCATCTCACTGATACTTCAAGGCTTGTTCCAAAAAACCCTGTACTTAGACAAAATGAAGTGGCTACTGCAGATATTTCCAATTTGTCAACCTTTATGACACTGACTGCTTCATTTGCCCAACTAGCTAGTTTGATCTTAAGTAGTTGTATTAAATTATTTGGGACAAAAATATTGTCTATCCTTTCTGTAAGTAGAAATTCCAGCACTGAATTTAAAACTTGTACATTTCCCACTCAAAGGGCTGGCCATCTAGTTGTCTATTAGGATCATCTTAGATCAATAAATCTTAATGAAATACACCACATTATTGGTATTTTTAAAATCCTATAAGTTAGTTAGTTCACTTTACTGTCATTGTACCTCGTACAACGAAATTAAATACCTTCTTCAGTGTACATGAATATAAATAATTTTACTATTGTCCATATGTTGTCAGTCATGTTTGATGCCTTCAGTTTCATATTTGATAAAAATCCAATGCATATACTGTAAAACTGGCATAATATATTTCGGATGCAAGTTGACTATATCTAACTAGCACAATAATTATCAGATAAATACGTTAACCCATTGCAATAGTCTGTCCTATATGTATTGATGAGAACTTTTGCCCCCTTTCTCCAAGTTCAGGTGAAACTATAATTAAGAGGTTTTGAGAAAAATTAATGACATAATATACCAAATTCACAGCTTTCAATAGTTATTATAGGTGGAATAACTTGGTAGCCTGATAGCTTTGTACTGTTACAATATTGAGATTTTTCTCAAAAAACATTCACATACATAATATGTTTATGAGAATGGGCTGGACCAGTAAGCTGAATATTTCCTTTTTGCATGAAGGAGTCACTTGAGTCCACTCCAGGATCTATGGTGGTTTGGCTGAGATCATTGGCAAAATAACTTCTTTGCACCGTGTTTAAAACAGCAAGTTCATGCTAAAGAATGACTATGAGAAGCAAGCAATTCAGCTCCTTGAGGAACCATCAATTCGTCACTGAATAAACAAGTTATGAACCACTACTTACAAGTCACAGAGGCTGTGGTGCTAAGCCAAAATTAAGCAAACCATAGTAAACCTGGTTAAATATATCAAAGAATATTCTTGGATGAATACATTTCTGATGAAATTTGAGATGTTCTCACTATTTAGAGCAATCCTGTTCCCTCTTTTAAGTCCCACAATGGCAGGATATTTTCTCACAGTCTGTTTTGTGTGCTGTTTGCCATTTCAGATTGTTCTGATAGTCTATTTCCAGTTTAGAAACTGGGCAAAAATAAATAACACTCTTTGTTCTACCACTTTCCCCTCACGACTGTTTTCCAGATACATTTGCCTAGGATTAAATAGTTAACCATGTATGAAAAAATATCAGTCACTTATGAACACCCATAGTTAAGTATAAAAGAATGGAAAAGCATGGCTTTATTTCTCTTTTTTTAAACAGCAGATGAAGCAGATGTTTTGTTTTAAAGAGATGTAAACAGCATAAATTCAATCTTGTAATACAGCAAGAACTTATCTTGAAAAGTAGATAAGACTTCTTGACATCTTCTTCTGGAATGTGCCCAGGGTTTCATGAGAACTTGATGGACTCAATGAGAAAAAAAAAATATCAGAGAAACGCAGCCAATTTTCTATCACATTGCCTTCTAATTTAAGATTCTGGGAAATTGTTAACTAACTGGTTCCACAGGCTGAAGTTTGAAACCTCACTGGTTTGGATGACACAAAACTTTTTACTGCGCATTAACAGAAAGAACAATTGCAAAGCAACTTGAAGGCTTACATGCATGTTTCATGTCTTTAGATTTATTCTCAAACTTTACATCCATGACATTTTGACACTTATCACACATGCACCCCCACCCCGCATGCTTATGGGGCAGAAACGATCTGCCACCACAGGCCCGATTGCGTTTATCGTTTTGAAATTGGGTTGCCCTTATCTTGAACCTTGCACACAGGTTCAAATTTTCCATGAACTCTTAGGTATATTTATTTTATGGGAGCAACTGAAATCCGCCTAATCCATTTGGCAAAGATGGGAGATTAAAACCACGTTGTACTCGTTTCAAACGACGACCCGGTGCTGCTTTGACAAGTTTCTCCAAAGTCACATCTGGGAGGGGCAGAGAAATTGAGGCTGGATTGCTTCCTAAGAGGCGGGTTACAAACTCGGGCATCACTGCCTCCGTCCTCCAGCCTCCCCGCCTCCGAGAGCTCTGGACCTCTGCCGAAAGCGCAACTCCCTCCACCCACCCCCGCCCCCAGCCCCGCGCGCGATCAAGCTGGCGGGAACGAGGCTGAGATAATTCCGGGGGCGGAGTTGTTCTCGCGGCTTTCTTGCTTGAGGCGAGACGGGGGAAAGTGTCAGCCTGGGGTAGCCCAGGTGAAGAGGCTCGTTCTGCTTGCGCGCTGGAATCCGGGTAAGGCCGGGAAGATGGCGGGGCAGTTAGGATGTTTTGGGGAAACAGAGGAGCGCCGTTTTGCGCGCCAGCGGATCATTTGGCCGAGGTGTTTGGTGGGGGAAAGCGCGGAGCAATAGCGGTCTCGAGACGTTTCTTCACATCGAAGGAAGAGAGAGACTCGCGGCGGAGAATTCGCCCCCCGCTGCCCCGAAAGGGAGTGACTCATCCTGTGGATGCCGGCACTTCTCTCCTTCTCTCGCCCGGACCTGTCAGCGACCGACTGGAGCGACTTGCCTTCCTTCACCTTCTGCTTTTTGCTTCTCCGCCAAAGGCGCCTTCGTCGCATTCCTGTGAAGCCTTTGGCAGGCAGAGCACGCTTCCAATTCCACCTCCAGCTTTTCGAAGGAGGATGCAATGCAACTAAACAACATTTTAAAAAGCGTGGAATTTTTACTCTTGGGTATTTCTTACCGGACACTGGCCGTTGATGTAATTTTCTCGACCCATTGATTTCTTGCTTTCATAGTTAAAGTCCGCTTGGCTGCAGCTTTGATCTGACATGAGTGTAAATGGGGCTTGTTGATTTTACAGAGTACTTACTTCCAGACTGTCGAAGAGTAACTGCCAAAACTCACAGCGACAAATCCAGGGTATCTTCCTTTAATTGTTTCTCTCTGGTCAAAAAATGGGAAAGGGGAATGCGAAGTCTTGACTAATTCTACCTCATGATATAGTCCTCATAAAGTTGGCGGAAGTATTTGTAGAAAGAGGATAATTTACAGGTTTATTTTTCCAATATGACATGTGGTTTGTGGTTTTATTTATTCTTTGAGTTCAAATTTGCAATCTAGAGTTATATAAAAATGTTGAAATGTTTAGCATGTTGAAAAGGAGAAATCATTTCTCATTTGTCTGGTAAGAGGCAAATGGGGTGAGAAAAAATAACTAACTGAAGATGGAAGAAACTATTCTTAGTTGGGAATATTGTACTCTAGAAAAGCCAAGGATCGCATTGTTAAAGGATGATTTTTAGAAATACAGTATTGCCAGTATGCCCGTATAAGTGAAACGCGCATCTATTATTACAGTAGTCCTAGTAAAGCCAATAAATACCGTATTTTTCAGGCAGCTGGCCAGGATAGAAATTTTCATGTCTCCAGGCTGAGATTGTGATAGTTTATTGTCTGAATTTAATGTTTATTCCTATGTCAACAATGAAATACTTGACTGTAATCAAAGATATTAATAATTGAAAGGTGTATAAAGAACATAATTGGATTTTAATAAGTGATACCTAATACCTGGTTTTGAAACCCTTGCCTTGGGAAGGGTATGTATGTATGTCTGTCAGTCATAGTACAATCATCAACATAGGGTAGGTTATTGATGTTTCTTCTCTCAGTTTTAAAACTATGCTTATCTTCTTCAAATTCAGCTTCCCATAATATATATTCAGCATATAGATTGAATAAAGATGGGAAAAATATTCAACATTGTCATACCCCTTTGCCAATATAGACCCAATGCGTTTCACTGTATTATGTCTGTACTATGCCTTCCTAACTTGTATATAATTTTCTTACAAGGATAATAAGTTGTTCTGGGATTCCCATTTTTCTAAGAACATTCCACAACTTGCCATGAACAACACAAAGTCCTTTCTATAACAATTGAAGTATATAGTGACTTTTTTAAAAAGTATTTATTTGCTTTCTCAATGATCCAGCTTATATCAGCAATATTTCATATTCCTTAGCCTTTTCTAAAACTAGTTGGAGCATATGGTGTCTCTTTTTCCATGTAGGGCTTTAATCTGTGTTGGATTATCCTAAGCACTATTTTGTTAGCATGTGTAATTAAGGATATTGCACGATAGTTTGTATACTCTGTTACCTCTCTTTTTATGGCATTGAAATACTGATTTAATTCTTTCAGTCATTTGGCCATTGTGTTACTTGGTTAGAAATTTTATGGATTCTTCTGTTGCTTTCTATATTTCAGTGGGTATTGCATCAACTCTTGTAGCCTTCTGACTCTGTAATGACCAATCATTTTCTAGTACTAGAAGTTTTTGTAAATAGGGAATAGCTTCTAAGATACCTTGGATCTTGACATCTCTGTTGTACAATATCTTTTTCCTTCTTTCCTTCCTTCCTTCCTTCCTTCCTTTCCTCCTCCTCCTCCTCCTCTTTCTCCTCCTCCTCCTCGAACAGTTCATGATCTGTTCCACAATCAGCACCTACTCATGCCTTTGATGCTGCAGTTCGGCTCCTATACCTTTTTTTTAGCAATAATACAGCAAACTCCATCTTGTGATGTTCATGTGCAGAGGCATCATTTTATTTATTCGAAGGAGATTGACTTAATATAATGTAAATGTTTAATTCGAATTAATTATTAGTATTTCTCTTAGCTTTGCTTATTTTACAGAATTCTCTTCCAACATACCACTAAAGGCCAAGTGTGTGTCAGGCTAAGAAAATTTGTGCATTCCAATTTTAAAATTTTAAGGCTATAATTGTACCATGAGTGTAGAGTGTGGCTGCCATATAACAATCCCCCCACCCCAGAATAGCTACCACCAATATATCTTTCTGATTCAGAATTAAGAGTTGCCTTGATGATGCCAGTAAAACATTTTTTTACCATAAACTTGTCATATTCAAATATCTAAACATTCTTAAACACACTTCTTGGTCCTTCTGAGATATTATATCCAAGGAGTTAGTTTTATAAGATTCAGCTATGCTTCCCTTTCTGCCTAATTTTTGGAATTATTTATCATCTTGCCTCCATCGGAATGTTTGCATTGTGTTTGTAGTATATATATAGATAGATTGTAAATGACCAGTAAATTATTTTCTTAGGGGGTACAGTAGCTGACATGGCTAGGACATTGAGGCAGAAAACCATTGAGGGGTTGACAATTTGGCAGTTTGAAAACCATGAATGCAAGCCGTATAACCAAATGAGCTCACATCAATTTGTCCCAGCTCCTACCACCCTAGCAGTTTAAAAGTATGCAAGTGCAAGTAGACAAATAGGTATCACCTTGGTGGGGCAAAATAGCAAGGACATGAAAGGAACCCATTCGGGTGTCTTCTAGGCAATGGTGATGTCACCAGCTGATCCTTAGAACCCAGAAATGCCTCGGTAAGTGCTTCCCAACACGAGTGTAGTAGTAATTTTCTTGTCACTTCTTGTTGAAAAATGCAGTAATTCCATTAATTAGTCAACAAGGCCAGTTATTAACAGTTAACAAGTTTACAATTAATTAACAAGACCAACAATTAACAGAAAATATTCTGATATTCTTGCCTGAATTATTGAAAATCAGAATAGTGACCAGAAAGTACAGATACTCAAAACAAATGATTGCATTTAGTTCTGCCTCTGCAAATCTTGAAAAATAATATGAACTATTATGTACATATGACCTACAGTATGTCTTTTAGTTTGCTGTGCTACCATCATAGTAAGCGTACATCATAGTAGCACATTTTCTGAACTTAGCCAATTGTGACTTAATACTAAAAGTGGGCTTAGAGATTTTTAAACCCAACTTAAACATTTGTTTGCATGCATGATAAATAAAATTTAAATTGATCTAATTTATACAAATCGCTTACATGTTTATTAATAGAAAACAATTGTGTGTTAGTGACTCTTGTATTGGGTCTTGTGCGCCTTATTGGCTTTTAATGAGTCATGAACCACTTATTGCAATAATGAATATAGAAAAAAAACAATTTGTTTCCAAACTCCGAAATCATTTATGTTCTCTCAGAGTCTGTGAACTTTTGAAAAACAAGGTCTTAACAAAAAATGGTACACAAAAATGAATTAACAATGTAGGGTGAACATGAAACAATTTATTTTATCTTTTAAGTCTTCTAGATGAGAATCTCAGAAGCTAATCAGCTTGATGAAAAATTACAAATACAGAATTAATAATGGTATAAAAAAAGAAAACAAATCAACAAGCTTGATCTATTGATTAAGGCACCAGGCTAGAAATTAGGACTTCTAGTAACTTCTCTTGCAAAGTTGCAAGTTGAACATGCCTCCCTCTATGGCGGAGATTTCTAGCCCCACCACGAGTTGCCTGGCTGGTCCCATATTCCAGAGCTCTAGTCACAGGACTGGCCCATTGGTCATCTTGGAGCAGCTCCTCCATCTGAGTACACTGCAGACCACCAAAATTTTCTCATGGAACACCAGTAGTTCCCGGACCACTGGTTGGAGACCTCTGATATAGAGGGGATGAAAAAGATCTAAAACACATACATGGAAAAGAAATAGTTACTGTACTCATATGAAAGAGTCAAATATTGTCATAGTGAAAGAGATTATGAATGGGAGAAAAATATAAAAAAATGTAAGTATTGGATTAAAACTGTAATAAAATTGTTGCTGCTTTTGGACAAGATCAAGGCAAAACTGAGTATATCTGTCTTTTCTCTGTTATATTTACATATTTGTGTTTTGCCACCACTGTTGAACAGCTGGTATATTTCCAATATTTAGTGTTAGCATATTTAAAATGTTCTGGCCCCATGTCTAAAGTTCCAGGTTATTTCTGTGTTTCTTCCTTTGTTCTTTTCCTGCTACCTCATTACTTTTTTTTGTACAGATACTTCAGTTTTTGTTTTTGTTTTACACATCTGTTTCTGTTTTCAATTGTGCTTTTATTGACCCTCATTTTAGTATCATCTACACATTTGGAGAGCCTTTTCTCATTAGCTTCTTCCATCTTAGAATTCTGTTTATTACTAAATTGAATTCATTAATACACTTTTTTAAATTCCAAGATCAGCATTCAACTACACGTTTTAATTTTTATTTACATTGAAAATTCCAATGTTGCATATTCACTTTCCCCATATCTTGTGCCTTTTTCTGAAGAAGAAACTTGTTATAAAAAAAAGTCAGAAATTTCCTTAGAGGTCTATGTTTGACAGAATGTTTTTTCTAACAGATGTTGGTTTAATAAAAACTTTCATTACTATTTATTGAAAAAGAACTTCATGGACTATTTTTTTATGAGAGATCTCCATGAAAGTCTCCCTGATTCTGAGTGTAAATATTGATAATGATGTAGTAGTATCCTGTAGAGTTTACCTTGACTTTTGCAAATGGCTATTTATCTAGTTTGGCTACATTTTGTCCTCTTAGTCCTGTAAAGGCTGTGACATGAAAAGTAGTTATTTGGTTTGAACTTTCCCATTACTGGGACATCTTCATTTAGAATAGATACAATCTTTAAAGCCCTAAACACCCTATGGGCAGCTAACTTATTTATTTTATTTGTCAAGCATATATGAGAAAAACAAGTATATATGAACTTAACATATAAACATTTAAGTATAAGTGAGTACAAATAAAAGAAACATTAGGACAGGGATGGTAGGCACGTTGATGCATTTATGCATGCCCCTTACAGACCTCTTAGAAATGGGGTGAGGTCAACAGAAGACAATCTAAGGTTCACATTTTTGGGGTTAGGGGAAGAAATTACAGACTCAGGTAGTGCATTCCAGGCACTAACAACTCTGTTGTTGAAGTCATACTTCCTGCCAGGGCTTTTCTTCTTCGAAGAAAGGTGCCGGAACGCACCCCCCGTCGTGTCGCTATAAACCCGGAAGTAATAGCG